>JAAKBH010000558.1:0-204117 GCA_019776075.1 Amaranthus palmeri
TGGTCGAGCACTGTGTATTTGTGTTTACATGCACAGAGGATGTGGGTTCAAATCCCACATAGGCTTCTACTGTAAGGCTAAATTTGTCTACTCGAGAACATTGTGAAAAAACTAATTCAAAAGTATAATTTGCATATGAATAACCAAGGGATGGTTAAGAAGTGAATATGATTATGTATAGTTGTTGTCTTCTCTTTTGTTATTGTGAAAAAACAATGCTGATTCAATGATATACTATGTTCTTAAAAAATGATTGTATGTTATGGTTAAAGGTTACTATGTTCATTTTAAAAGTTACTATGTGTTGTATAAGATTATAAATTAATGATAGTCTATGTAGGATTTGAACCTACATCCTCCATACAAAGAAGTACAGAGTGCTCTACCAATTGAGCTAATAGACTTAATGAGTCATAAAAAGATCACTGTAAGGGAAAACAAAAAATAGATTCATTGAAATAAGGAATCAATAACAAAAAAGAAAAGTAACTATATTTAAAGGAATGTTACTATGTTGACAAAGAAAGTAACTATGATAAGCAATACGAATAATATGACAAAAAGTACAAAAAAAAAAAATAATAGTTCAAAGAACCTAAAAGCTTCCAAGAACAAAAACTGATTAACCATGAAATTGAAAATGAAAAAGTCAATGACAAATACAACGAAGCCTAAATTTCATTCACAATACATAAAGCATTTTCCCCAATTCAAAAACCCTAAATTTCTAAAATCTTAGTAAAGAAATACAACGAACCTCTAAAATAATCTAGGGTTTAAAAAAATTATTCAATTGTATGGAGTAAAATGGGTTGAAAATAATAAAATTGAGAAAATCTAACTAACAAAAAAGAAAAGTATGCTTCCTTTCAAACCTGAAAAGCAAAGAATGATGAAGATGGCACACGAGAGACTACGATTTCATCTGTTCTTCGAAAAAATATTCTGAAAGTTGAGAGGGAGGAGATTGATGCAAATTGTCAACAAATAAAAAGAAAACACAAATGAGATTTTATTGAGAGAACTTATGAATTAAGAATGAAAAAGAAAAATCATGCAAATGGAATGAAGAAACCCAGGAAGAGAGAGAAAAGGTAGAAGGGTGAATGAATGCTTTTGTGACATGAACCGGTTAATTTCTTAAAATTATAAAAATCAGATTAAATCATATTGAACCGCGTGCATAATAGGAGAGAATGAAGTAGTGAAATCCAACCGTTCATGAATAAGATCAACGCGTCAGATTCCTTCTCATCCTTCTCATTTTAAGACCCCTTCTCATTTGATCCTAAATCTATATATATATATATATATATATATATATATATATATATATATATATATATATATATATATATATATATATATATATATATATATATATATATATATATATATATATATATATATATATATATATATATATATATATAGGGGAGGGATCCAATGAGAAGGGTAAGAAGGATTCTACACCCTTGATTTCACTTACATAAAAAACCTATGGTCACGATTGACCCAAAAACATATAATTGTAAAAGTAACTATGTTACACAGAAAGGTAACTATGACATCAATTTTAAAATGTTCTTTTTTATAACATAGTATCCTTTTTTGGATACATAGTTACCAAAAAAATCAAACAAAAATCCTTCTCATCCTTCTCATTTTAAAATCCTTCTCATTTGATCCTACATCTATATATATATATATATATATATATATATATATATATATATATATATATATATATATTTGAAAATTAGGAATATGTTATATATGATGAAGAAAAAAAACACCACACTGAATCTTAAAACCCCCTAAACCTCTGGCATAAAAAAAAACCCAAATGGGAAAAAAGCCATCAGAAGAGGAGATCAAGAAACAGGCCACTCATAACAGCATAGGAGTGGACTATGCATCACCTAAAGTTTTCCAATTCTACGCCTATTACATCAAAGCAATACAGATAAAACCAAGAATTGCAAAAACACCAAGAAGATCTAAGAAGATCTTTACACCAAAAAATCCACCAAAGGCCCGGTTTCAAGACCCACTAACACCAATAGAAAAAGGCAAATACACCATATCTATCCTTGACATTTCAGACAATTAAACCCATTGAATATATCAAGACCTCTCAAGCCCAGCTCTGAAAGGACACGTAACACCAAAGAAGTTTGATTCCAAACTTCACACCCGCCCAGCCCACACCTTAACCACCATCTATACGAACAGTCCAACACTAGAAAAAGACACCATCTGCAACCGAAACCGCCAGAGATCAGCTCCAACAGTTCAGGCACCTCAAAAGACCCGTCACGAGCACCTGGACCATCATAAAAAACTCCATCGAACCCCCCGAAACGCCATAGATTCACCACCCAGAAACCATTACTGCCAGGGAGAACACCAGAACCCAGGAATCAATAGACCAGCACCAAATCCGCATAGAAACCACCATAAACGAAAATAGTTCACCAGACCTGCACCATAGTAGAAGAAGACTAAAAGACCCCAAGAACAGACCCCAAAACTCCAAACACGACACCATTGTCGATGCAGCCCCACTCACCAACTTTCAATAGGCCCACACCAAAAAGCTTCTTCACCATCCCTAAATCAGGAGCCCCAAACCCCATTGAAGAACATAAACCTCAGAAACACTATCTCCTAAAATAGTCACTAGAAGACACAAAACGAATACACCATGGACAGAAAAAACCCACCCCAGAATACCGGCCACCATTGAACTTGAAACGCTAGTAAAACTCCAAAGAAACACCAAAGGAACACCATAAAAAGACCCTAAAGAGACGCCATTCCAGATCTGAAAGCAATACACCCATGTCTGAAGAATCGAATCACCAGAACGCAAGAAACCAGAGCAAAATCCGAGTTCTGTAGCACCAAAAAGTAATAACCAAGAAGAATTCAGATCTGTACCACCCGCCTAAGTGTAAGAACTCCAACTAACAAAATCCGATTTCTGAAAAAGAAATGCCCATAATTGAAAATGTATAGACCCAAATCTGAAGATTGAATAAAACCCACAAGAACCAGAAACACCATCCAATCGATCTCAGATCTGAAAAGCCCAAAATAGAAGAAACGAAAAGAAAACTGTAGGACCCGCAAAACGCCAAAACCAGAAAAGAAAATCCCAAAACTTGTTCAAAGAGTGAACGAAATCCATCACCATCGATCAGCACGCCATAAGAACAAAATGGAGCAAAAAACCCAAAAAAAAAAACGGTGAATTCCGTCCACCAAACCAACGAAAAAGCAAGCAAAAAACCTTAATGACCCAAAACAACCGCCGAAACCCACAAAGAAGCCCTCACAGGAGTAGGAAAACCAAAACCCTAGGAGAGCTTCTCACACTAAAATTCTCTCACTACATTTCTTATATATATATATATATATATATATATATATATATATATATATATATATATATATATATATATATATATATATATATATATATATATATATATATATATATATATATATATATATATATATATATATATATATATATATATATATATATATATATATATATATATATATATATATATTGATTTGCTCTTGTTAATTTGTTAACTTACTTTGATAATTGGTGATAATAAGGATTTTTTTGATTAGGGTTAATTTTTTTTAAAAAAAATTTTTTTGCTAATTTATTGATTAAGGTTTTACTTTTGTTGATTTGCTTTGTTAATTTGTTGGAATTATTTGTTAATTAGGTGATGTTGGGTAATTGGGGTTTATGATGCAGGATGAGGTAACAATTATGAAATTGTTTGATGTTGTTCCTTTTTGATCTTTGTAGATGAGGATAGAGATGATGATGTTGCTTTGGAGATGCATTTTAAGGTTCCAATACTTTTGTCCTGCAAATTATATGTTGAATTTGTTGTCTTGTAGCTGTTTTAATGTCCTGCTTTGAATTATGCTTTTATTATTGAATTTTCAATTAAAAACTAACAAATTCAAGTTACATTTGCATGAATTCATTTGTTCAAGCAATCAATATCAAAATGGATGAACAATCCTTTACTTGCTCATAGAGTTTTTATATAAGAAACTCTTAATAAGCTGAATCGATCATGTTGTTGCCTTTGATAGTCTGCTGATGAATTATTGATGAATTACCGTTTTGCTTTAATTTTGGTTTGATCTTCAATTGAGGTGAAATTTAGGGTTTTCGTTTTTGAATGTTTGTATCTGTTTTTAGGGCTTGGGTCTAAATGTATATGTATACGTTTTTTACTCTGCTTTTTTAGGGTATGGGTTCCTCAGTGACTAAAATCAAGGAGTTTAAAGCAACTTTACAATGTTTCATGGGAGCTTCTGTAGATATTGGCCTGCAAGCCGCTGATATAACGATAATTTTCGAAGGTCTATCGCTTTGTTTTGATTGATATGCTTTGAATTTCAATGTTTATGTGGCTTGATGTGTGGAAGCCCTTCATCAAATGGAAGAAGTTAGTATCCTGCAACTATTTCAAAAGAAATATGCTTCTTCACTAATGGTATATTTTACTATTAATTTTTTTTGAGGAAAATATTTATATTAATTAATCATTTAATAAATTTTATATGGTCTTGAAGGATATGCTTTAAATTGAAATGTTCATATGGCTCGATGTGAAAGACTGCTTCATGAAATGGAAGAAGTTAGCATCCTACAACTATTTCAAAAAAAATGTACTTATTCACTAATGGTATTTTACTATTTTTTTCTTCTGTAATTGTTGATTTTGTTTTTATTTTCTTGGGTTGATTTTTTATATGTATACATTCATCCATTCTCCTCTTTTCCTCAATTTTTTGCAAGAGGAAAAACTTTTCATCATCCCCTTTAAATATAAGTTTCTTGTAAACTACCCATTTACTTAGAACTTTCGATTTTTGTATAGAAGTTTTTCTATGCACAATTGTACAAACAAGACTTAAAAGAATTTGGAAGGCTTTAATTAAATAATAGTAAAAGCTATTTTAATGAGATTGGCACCATCATCATATATGAAATCGGGGTCCTCGGGGATGACCTGTTGCCTCATAGAGCCACTAGTTGTTGTTTTCCTCTTTTCTCTTTTTCTCCTTGAAGCCAATTTTAAATTTGAAGAAACAAAGTTAAACAAACAACCACAAACAAGAATTTCAAGCACAAAAACTTATTTACAAGCACAAAATCACAATTTTATTCCTAAAAACAAAATCTAGAACCTAAATTATAAAAACTAGATCTAAAATTAAAATAAATTGAAATGATTAAATAAGTAAAAATAACCTTAGAAGAATGTAGGAGATGTAGAAGATGAAGCTTGAAAGAATTGGTGGAGTTAAGACCTTAGAATTTGGTCTTTAATGGAGGAATGAAGGAACGAGGATTAAGATTGGGGTTAGAGAGAGATAGGGTTTCGTGGGTTTGGGGATAAGAAATGAGTGGAGTGAAAAGATTAAAAAAAACCGTGCTTACAACTGAAAAAAAACGTCAGGACTGAACCAGTCGACTCAACAGGTGGGAGACGACCGGTCGACTAGTTCGCAAAAATCGAATTTTTCTCTTTTTTTTTGTTTGCTTTTTTCTTTTAAGAAAAAACCTAAGCTACGGAGTCGACTCGACTCCCTATGGTCGATGGGTCGACTCCGTGAGTCACCCATATTATTGCAATTTTTTTTTCTTTTTCTTAATTTTCAATTTTGTGCGTGCTTGAAAATCTAGGCTCGGGATTCCAACCATTGAAGCTAAAGATGTGGGATTCTTTTCTAAAATACATGCGAAATTAAAATATGCAATGAAAATAAATAAAATGAAAAAATTGGGTTGCCTCCCAAGAGCGCTCTTTTAAGGTCTGCTCTACAGTCATCATTGGAAGTAACTCAAGCAATTCAGATTTCAAGGAATCCTTTTCATAATTAAGGTCCTCTAAGATTAGCTTATTCTGACCATCTTTGATGAAAATATCACCTAGACACATCTCAGGATATATATTCATCAAAGAGCTTCCATTCTTTTAGAGAATATCCTCAATATCGCTTAACGCATAACACTTCAATTGATCATCCTTAAGGTTCAAATCTATCATATAAGTGTATAAATTTGATTTATTATCAACAATACAACTTTACATAAACATAAGAGCCAAATCAAGAATAGGAACAGTCGGGAAACCAGGATCAACAAGGTGTTCCCAATCCAGCTAGTCCTAGTGATGAACAGAATGAGCAAACTGAAGCAGAACAAAATGTCAATCAAGTCAATGAGCCTGTTTCCATAAATGTTCCTACACGAGAATTTGTGCCAAAGCCGTGGAAACATCAAAGTCACATCCACTTGACTAGATGATAAGTGACATTAACAAGGGCACACAAACCAGATTCTAGCTAAGAGACTTTTGTGCACACTTTGCATTTCTCTCAACATTGGAACCCAATAATCACGTAGAAGCATTAAAAGATTCAGATTGGGTTGTGTCTATGCAAGATGAATTAAATGAATTCGAAAGAAATAAAGTGTTGCACTTAGAACCGAAACCCTAGAACAAAAAGATAATTGGTCTAAAGTGGGTTTTTAGGAACAAGTTGGACGAGCATGGCATCATAGTAAGAAACAAAAGCAAGGGTCGTGGTTAAAGGGTACAATCAACAAGAACGGATTGATTATATAGAGACATTTGCTCCCGTAGCAAGGTTAGAGGAGATCAGAATTCTAATTTCTTTTGCTGCTTTTATGAATTTTAAGTTGTACCAAATGGATGTGAAATCTGCTTTCTTAAATGGTTTTCTAGATGAAGAAGTCTTTGTGGAACAGCCACCTGGCTTTGAAAATTAATATTTTCTAGATCATGTCTATAAGCTTGATAAAGTTATTTTTAGGCTTAAACAAGCTCCTAGGCAATGGTATGAAAGATTGTGTAAGTTTCTGATTGAAAATGATTTTATTAGAGGTAAAATTGATAAAACCTTATTCTTTAAGAATAGAGGTTATGATATTTTAGTTGTGCAAATTTATGTTGATGATATTATTTTTGGAGCCACTAACGAATCACTATGTAGAGAATTCGCTAACCTTATGAGTGCTGAATTTGAAATGAGTATGATGGGAGAATTAAATTTATTCCTTGGTTTACAAATTAAACAAACGGCTAATGGTATTTTCATTCATCAATAAAAATACATTAAAGTACTTCTAAAGAAATATGGTTTAGATAATGCTAAAACAAACCACACACCTATGGCTACTAATGTATGACTAGATGATGATTCGAATGGTACTAATGCTGACCAAACTATGTATAAAGGCCTCATAGGATCTTTATTATACTTAAATGCTAGTTTACCCAATATTCCGTTTAGTGTTGGTTTATGTGCTAGATTTCAATCAAATCCCAAAGAATCACATCACACAGTAGTGAAAAGGATTCTGATATATTTAAACGGAACATATGACTTGTCCTTATTTTATCCTAAAATTGATGTCTATGATTTGAAAAGTTATAATGATGCAAAGTATGCAGCAAATCTTGTTAACAGGAAAAGTTATAATGATGGCTACTAATGTATGACTAGATGAAGATTCGAATGGTACTAATGCTGACCAAACTATGTACAATTTCTTGCCTCATGTTTAGTTTCTTTGTGTACCAAGAAATATAACACCGTTGCATTATCTACCGCTGAAGCTGAATATGTGGCAGCAGCAACTTGTTGTTCCCAAAGGCTTTAGATAAAACAACAGCTAAGAGATTTTTGTATTAAATTTGAATGTGTTCCTATTTATTGTGATAATACTAGTGCCATATGCATATCTAAAAATCTCGTGCATCGTTCTAGAGTTAAGCATATACATATACAACATCATTTTTTTAAGGATAATGTTGAGCATAAAAATATAATTGTTAAGCATGTCAATACAAATGTGCAAGTTGCAGATATCTAGAACTATAACTAAAATAAAACACGCTTACATCATCATAACTCCCAAACTAATGAACTGTCACTTTGTGGATTAAAATTTTCCCTCCAATGAACAATGATGATGTCATCCTAATATGTTGTTTAATCCCAATAGATATATTATCATAATAATTAATATATTGGAAATTGGTTTATATAATCAATATATGTAAATGTATTAATGAAATTGGTTAATGTAATCCACTTTTCAATAAAATTTGAAATACTAAATTTATTTTAAACATATTTTATTATTCTTAATTGGTAAATATTAATATATTATTAAAATAACATTATTTGACATTGTACAAAACTTATAAAATAGTATTTGTAAAATTAAAATTCCATCAAATATTAACTATTTTATGCAATTATTAATTCATTGAAAATGAATAATCAATAATTTAGAATTCATTTTCTTTATTTTTTAAATATTATAAAAAACAATAAAATGAAAAAAATCGTGCATCGCAAGGGGATTATCTAGTTATGACTAAACCATTTTCAAGGGAACAATATGAGAAGATGAGGTTGGAAATTGGAATGATCAAGTTCCACTAAAGTTTAATGCAAGCACTCCACCTCGAAGCAACATGAAAAATTGGAAGGCGTAAATCATCCACAAAAATCGTGATAAAGAAATCAATTATTGCAAGGTATCGGTACGCAAATATTTAAAGTACGTGCCATGAATGCTTTCTTGATTGCATGTTTAAACTGATTAGACCAAAGTAGCATATGTTTGTCGTATGTAATATTATTATTTTTATTCCTTATTTTTAATTTCAATATTTTTATATTTTTTCTTTTTCCACAAATTCCAGCATTTTATTTCTTTATTTCTTTACGGTTGGTCAATTTAAATTAAAGTGGGAGTCAGATCATCATGGTAGTTCAAAAAACCGTTAGTACCAAATTCAACGAACATACCTGCGATTACAACCCAAACCATTACAAGTGATTTATTCATCCCCTTCAACCAACGCACCACCATCTTCATCTCAAGAACCAAAGAAATTAAGCACACCCATTTCCACCCCAATAGGTGTTTCTTCGTCCAGACCAACAAAACGGACCAAACAAGCTTATCCTAACAATGCCGAAGAGTACAAGAGTACTATACCCGTGAGACACTACAAACTAGCCAAGATTAAGCTAAACAAATGAGCAGCTATATGGTTATAGGTAGGGATGGCAACGGGTCGGATCTGGACCGGGTCCACCTGGACCCGGATCCAGATCCGTTTTCAAGAGTAAGATCCAGATCCGGACCCGGATCCGCGGGTCCAGTTTTGAAGGACCCAGATCCGGATCCGTGGATACTACGGATCCAGTACCGGATTCGGGTCCAAAACGGGTCTGAGTTGTTTTTGCTTTTTTTTGTTTGTTTTTTTTTTTTTTTTTTTTTTTTTTTTTTTTTTTTTTTGTATTTTTGGATCCTATTGATATTGCCAAAAATATATATATATATATATACTAATGATAATAATATATATAATTTCACAATCAATCGACGATCACCCAAAAAAATCATACAACTTAAAATTGTCTTAAAAATATCCAATGAACACATTAAAATTATTTGTTACATAAATAAACTTAGCCGATAGCAAGAATATATATTTAATATATATACTAGGGACTTGTTGAGGCAGTGGGTTTCGTGACTTAAAGAGTAGTGTTATAGTCTATACTCTATACAAGGAGTATTAGACTATTACTGACTTGTTGAGGCCTTGAGGGCTTGAAGCAATGGGTCTAAGGGAATGGGAATTGGCAAAATAGCAAGAATATATATTATATAATATATTCAATCAATATATAAAAAAAGTAAAACGGGTCCACCAGATCCGCGGGTCCGGATCTGGGTATTTTTCTCAGATCCGGATCCGGACCCGTGAAATTTAAACGGATCCGGGTCCGACCCGGATCCGACGGGTCCATATTTTTAAGACCCAGATCCGTGAAAACGGATACGGATCCACGGATCCGGGTCGGGTCCAATACCCATTGCCATCCCTAGTTATAGGTAGGGGTGTTCAAAAAAACCCGGTTTGCAAAATCCGACCCGGATTATCCGGTATCCGGTTTTAAAAACCGGATAATTAACCCGGTTTGTAAAAAACGGGTATTTCGGAGCGGGTACCCGGTTTATAAATCGGGTATTCAGGTCGGAACCGGATATCGATTTTTGTAAAACCGGGTACCCGGTATCCGTTTTAAAAAAAAATAAAATAAAATACTAGGTATTTAAATCACTCATCTAACCTAATTTTTCACTCTCTTTCCCATCCATCACCGCCGTAGCTTCACTCCACCATATCTGACTCTCTTCACCTTCTTCCTCTCTTCGATTCTTCGCCTTCAACTAACTTACCATCACCCTCACTCCATCATCATCGTCATTAGTTCCAGTGGACAGTGGACAGTCGCCTTCATCTGCATACCAGTCGACAGGCGTCTCGTCTTCATCAATTCATCTAAATTAGTTCCATCACCATCTTCATCCAGTGGGTATGTGTATGTGTGAGAGATTTGGAACTTTATGAGAAGAGGATCTATTTATGGGGAATTGGATCTTTATGAGAAAAGGTTCAAAAATAGTAGATGCTACTTATCCATTCTAGAAGATCCAAATTGAGAACCATTATGAGAGAGGAAGCCATATTAGAGATTGTTCAAGATCTAAATTGAGAATTAATTGATTGAAATGAGGAGAAAGAAATCGTTTCTAGAACATCATAACTCAATAGTCTAAGGTTTTCCAGTTTTTGGTTACCATTTAATTCGTGGTTTTACAAATTTTGGGATTTATTGCAATAAGTTAGTATATAATTTTCCTAGAGTCTAATTTGAATTTTCATATAAAAAAATTAAAAATATAAGAAAAAAAAACATATTTAGAAAATAAATATAACCGGGTATCCGGTTTTTCGACCCGATTTAATCGGGCACCCGGAATCCGGATACCCGGTATAAACCGGGTCGGAACCGGATCACAAATCCAGGTATCCGAAAAAGCGGGTACCCGAATTTTCGGATCCGGGTCGACCCGGTATCCGGTTTTGAACACCCCTAGTTATAGGGCCTTCAGTAACAAAGAAGAAAGGAAGATAGGGCTGGGATAAAAACTTAGGATAAGTTGAAAAAGCACTTAAGAAGAAAATATGTACCTAACAACTACAAACATCAATTATACCTACAATGGAGTACCTTAAACCTAGGGGGAAGAAGTGTGAGTGAGTATATACAGGAGTGGAAAAAGTTGCTTGTGTTGTGTGAGATCAATGAGACTGATGACTTAAAGGTAGCTAAGTTTATAGCTGGATTGAGGGAAGCCATTGGGAGAAAGTTGATGTTAATACCTATTCTTGACTTACTGTTAGCCTTTAATATGGCCACCACTATTGACCAAGCTCCTATCAAAAGGAAAGTGTCAAACAACAACTACCCCAACAACCCTAGGAATTTTACACCTCAAAATCACAACACTCCATCTAGAAAACACACTAGTCCACCCAGGAACTATAATACGCCACCTAAGTGGAACCACAATAGTCTCCCTAACCCACCAAGAAGGGATGGTCAAAACCCTAGTACCTCGGGCAAGACAATTGTACCTAAGAGGAAAATAGTGAGCTTTAGGGCCATGATCACGGACATTATAAGGACGATTGCCCTAATGCTAGAGCCTTCACAACATAGGAATGGAAGGAGATTAGTGAGGATATACCAAGCCTAACGGCATGCTTGTAGCCAAGAATGGTAGAGTGGAAGTGAGTTGGCCTCCAGTACTTGAGGATGAACCTGTGGAAACCTATAGAGTAAGTGATTCAGGACGATTGGTCAAGTATGAACATAGTATTGAGGAGAGTGACTCAGAGGAGGAAAGAGATATGCTTGAGGATGAACATTATAATCTAATAGTGCGAAGGAGTCTACACACTACACTTGAGGAAAAAGAGAGCAATCAAAGAGAAAATATCTTCCAAACTAAGTGTCGAGAAAAGGATAAGGTATGTGACATGATCATTGATGGAGGGAGCGAATGTAATTGTGTGAGCTTACACCTAGTTCACGAGTTGAAGCTAAATACCAAGCCTCGTCCACAGCATTACAAACATAAGTGGTTGGACAACAATGTTATTTGTTTAGTAAATAAGTAGTGTTTAGTAGGGTTTGTCATAGGGTCTTACCAAGATAAAGTCCTTTGTGATGTTTTAGAGATGAGCGCTTGTCATATACTATTAGGAAGACCTTGACAGTATGATAGGAAGAGCGTACACAATGGGTTTACCAACATCAATACTGTTAGACATGAGGGAAAGCTTAAGGACTTAATTCCCTTACCTCCATAGAAGGCTATACCATCACCTGTTAGGAACCTTGTTCATTTGATGAGTAGACGAGTGTGTGAGAAAGAGCTTAAGAATAAGAATATGATCTATGTGTTGTTTACTAAGGAAATACACTAAGTAGCTAGCATACCATCTAAGGTCAAACCTTTGTTATAACAATACGTAGATGTTTTTCTTGATGACCTTCCTAAAGGTCTACCACTAGGGGATCGAGCACCAAATAGATCTCATACCTAGAGTAGCCCTACCTAATAATTACAGAGGGGTTATGTGAGAGACCAAAGAGTTACAAAGGCAAGTTGAGGAATTATTACAGAGGGGT
This sequence comes from Amaranthus palmeri, assembly GCA_019776075.1. Taxonomy (NCBI): domain Eukaryota; kingdom Viridiplantae; phylum Streptophyta; class Magnoliopsida; order Caryophyllales; family Amaranthaceae; genus Amaranthus; species Amaranthus palmeri. Next base: position 12,649 of record JAAKBH010000558.1, read on the forward strand.
TATGTGAGAGAAAGCCTTATCCCTTGTTCTGTACCTACACTCCTTGTACCTAAGAAATATGGAACCTGGAGAATGTCCATAGACAGTAGAAGTGTTAATAACATCACCATTAAGTATAGATTTTCTATTCCAAGAATTGATGATATGCTTGATGAACTGTCCGGAGCACAGTGGTTTAGTAAATTAAACTTAAGGAGTGGTTACCATCAAATTAGAATGAAAGAAGGAGATGAGTGGAAAATTGCCTTTAAGACCAAATATGGGTTATATGAGTGGTTAGTCATGCCATTATGGTTAGCACCTAGCACATTCATGAGATTGATGAATGAAATTCTAAGACCATCCTTAGTAAATTTGATAGTGGTTTACTTGGATGATATTCTAATCTACAGCAAACACCTTAGAGAGCACCTTGACCATTTGAAGCAACTGTTTGAAACCCTAAGGAAGCAAAAGCTATATGGAAAACTAGAGAACTGAAACATCCTACTAAAAGAAGTAGGGTTTCTAGGCTTTATTATAAGTAAAAATGGGGTAAAGGTGGATCCATGAAAGTTAGAAGCTATTAAGAATTTTCCCACACCAACCACTATTACACAGGTTAGATCTTTTCATGGTCTTGCATCATTTTATCGGAGGTTCATAAGGAATTTTTGTGTTATCATGGACGTTCTTATAGTGTACCAAGAAACGCACCTTTAGTTGGACCCTAAAAGCTCAAAAAGCCTTTCAGCTAATAAAATTAATTATGTGTAAGGCCCCCGTTTAGAAATTAATTGATTTTTCTAAACCTTTTGATGTGGAATGTGATGCATGTGGCACTAGTATAGGTGTTGTGTTATTCTACATATGACAAAGAGTTTGTTGCAAGAGACTCTCAATATCTTAAAATGCAACCTTTCGTATTATACCCTGATTTAGAGTCTCTGAAAAACATACATGGGCAAAATAAACTCAACTCTATCCACGCTATGTGGGTTGAATTTTGGCAAACATTTAAATTCTCGGATAAGTATAAAATAGGTAAAACCAATGTGATAGCTGATGCATTAAGTAGGAGACATAATTTGTTAGCCATCCTTGAAATTAGGGCGATTCGTTTTGAAATGATCAAAGAACGATACATGGGTGACCCGGACTTTAATGAGTTGTACACAACATGTTTAGACGAACCACAAGGCACATTTCATATCCAACAAAGATTTCTCTTTAAGGGAAATAGGTTATGCATTCCTAAGACTTCACTTAGACAATTGCTAGTTAAGGAAATACATGAGGGGAGTTTAAATGGACATTTTGGGATACAGAAGACCTTAGATATGCTAGGAGGAACATTTTTATTGGCCCAAAATTTTAGGGACAGTTGGAAAATACATTCTAAGGTGAGAAGCCTGCATCAAGGCTAAGATAACCTTCCATAAGGGAGAATACATGCCTTTACTAGCAGCTAGTAAACACTAGGAACACTTAAACATGGATTTTGTCATGGCCTTACCTTGGACACAAAGGGGGAAAGATTTTATCATGGTAGTAGCTAAAAGATTTTCCAAAATGGCCCATTTCATTGCTTGTACTAAGGTTAAAGATACTAAGCACATAGCTAGGTTGTACTTTGCAGAGATTGTAAGTTTGCATTGGGTACCAAGAACTATTGTGTCTGATCATGATAACTAATTTCTTAGTCATTTCTTGAGAACCCTACGGAGACTGCTAGGTACCACGTTACTTTTCAGCACAACCCATCATCCTTAAACTGATGGACAAACGAAAGTAACTAATATGACTTTAGGATCCATCTTGAGGACATTAGTAAGCAAAAATCTTAGAGATGGGATCTAAAGCTTAGCCAAGCAGAGTTTGCCTATAATAGAAGTCCTAACTATGCCACCAAACACTCACCCTTTGAATGTGTGTATTGGGAAACCCCCCTTCTTCCAATATCTCTTAATTGTGCTAATAATGATGACAGGAAAGCCAAAGATGCAATAGAACAGGCCAAAGACATGATAAAATTGCATAAAGTGATCCCAGACAACATCAACAAAGCTAATGAGAGATACATGAAAAAGGCGGATGAGAAACACAAGGGCAGAGAACCATTGGAAATTAAAGACTTAGTTTGGATTCATCTGAGGAAAGACAGATTTCCACAGTTGAGGAAAAATAAATTGATGCCTCGAGCAGCTGATCCTTTTCCAATCATTGCCAAGCATGGGGACAATGCTTACAAGGTTGATCTTCCACCGGAATAAAACGTCACTAGTACTTTTAATATCGATGATCTACAATTTTACAAAAAGAATCAAGAATTGAGGTAAATTCTTAGGGTGATTTATGTGCAAATGGAAGGCTTGAGGACAATCCAACCCCTATTCAAAATAGATAGGTTGATTGGGTGCAAGATCGTGACTTCGAAAGACCCGATCTTGGTGCAGGCTCAAAGCCTTGGACTTTTCATCCCTTCTCAACGAGTCACATGACCTTGAATCCATACCTGGGCCATACATGGTTCATAACCGTTCTTAAATTTGATGGAACAACAAGTATTTTAGAGTGGTCTTATCACGAGTAAAATTAACATCATTTGCTACTATACAAATGTGCTTATTTGCTGCTCAATTTCGAATTGCGGCAACTGGAGGGGAAGCAAATAACCTAAAGCTTTTTGCTGTTAGTTAAAGAAACACAGCAAATAAAAATTATTATGTGCGAAGAGAATCAAAATAAATAGATTAGTAAATAGCAGTGTAAAGTTTTTCAACTAAGAGAGAAAAGGAACTTGACGTGGTTGACTTGTGTCATAGCTTTTTGCTATTGTTCATTAAAAAAACAATAAGATTTTTATTTGCTATTAATGTTTAATATAGTAGCAAAAATATTTTTTTGCTGTGAAATAATCAAAATAGTAGCAATAATTACATTATTTGCTATGTTTGAGATTTAAGTAGCAAATAAATAGCAGCAAATTAGATTTATTCTACTAGTGTATTAGAAGACCTAGCGGGATAGCAAGAACAAACTTCCTAATCTAGTATTAAACCTTTGTTAAGGATGATCATTGGACTAATCAAAACTTAGTTTATAAATTAATTGCGTCCAGTACTTCACCACAGGAACATCAATAGTCAATAAAAGAAATTGTATATAGAAGATGAAATAAACATCACATGCAATATACTCGATACAACTTGCATTGATTTTGCAATCGTGATAAGAAAGTGTAGCTATGAATAATCATTTGGATTAGATGTTTTGGGTCGATTTAAAATTAATTCTTCGGGTTAAAGTAGGGCCCAGTTACAAAATCGGATAAATATTAAGTAGATCTGTATTGATCACCTCAACGTTATGTTAGATCTTACTCAAACTTTCACATGCTTTATATGTTGTAAAATCGCCTAATCCTTAGGGGTTCTTACAATCTTTAATCAAGAATAGAAAGCAAGAATGATGGTGATGTCGAATGAAAACAAGAAGAAATTTCTGATTTTCTTGAATGGATTTTCGAATAACAATTAAAGGGGATAACAATGGCTCAATCGAAACTCACTATGAATCCACATAGCAAGAATTGACGCTCTTAAGAACCAAGGTGCGTGCGCCAATACCACCGAGACGAAAGAACTTTTTCAATATGATTCTAATCCAAGAAACATAAAACAATGAGGGTTTGAAACATCAATGCTTCGGGTTTTTTTTTAATTTCTAAAATCTGAAATTACATATTATTCTAATTATGTTGTTCCTTACTCAGATGTTTGATTCAATGTTCTAGAAAAATTCCCCCTGTTTTAGTGTTCAATTTCCCCGCATACTTTTATATTGATTCCCACCTTCACTTGGTATGGATTCCAACAATCTACTCTATCAAGTTTGCCACTGTATAACTCAACTCCTACCACCACCAATAAGTACATTGAGGCTTACACATCTACTTTTGCTAGTGAATGTGTTTGTCATAAGTGAATGGAATGTATTAGCTTTGATTTAAATAAACCATAAGAGTAAAAAAACGTGAAAGCAAATGTCTTAAGTTAAATTAAGTCGAAAATAAATTGAGACATTTATACTTTAAAGATACAAATGATTTTTCTTGATCATCATATGCAATTCATTTTATTTTTGTGTGGTAAAAACACTCTATTAACTATCTCTTTGTCTTAATGAAGTTGCTACATTTTTTTCAAAACGAATATATATACAAAGTGATTGGTTGATTAGATGCTTGATTGGTAGATGTGGGCAATTTATTTTCTTACAACAAAGAATTTTTTAGCCTCATATAGTGTGCTAGTGTGTTTCCTTGGAGCCACATGTATTCTTTAGAAATTAGTAGTCACATCTGTCTCCTTTTCCCCATCTTTACTATGAAAACGAAATGCTTTTTGTGTCTACTTTTTTTGATGCTCTGGTCTATGCATTAATGTTATATTACTCTGCATTTTTATCTTGCTTTTTGACTTAAGTTGCTTCACTTGGTATGGTGGAATTAGGTTTTTCTTTTCAAATTGAAGCAAATGAACTCATTTTTTGCCATAGTGATGATACATACTTGATGAGGGCAAAGATTTATATTTCATTTGTTTTAGATTATGATGAAGCCTAGTAAAATGGTTCATGTGAACTTAATTATTTGAAGTTGGAGATTTATATCTCAAATTTTTCTGTTTGATGCCTTGGAATACATTATGGTATCGTCATTTATTTAAAATATCTTCTAAGTTGATTTATAATTGTCACAATGACATTAGTTGGTTGCATTTTAGTCCAATTAAAAGTATTGACGTCTTGTGTTGTAGTTTTACTTAAATGACACTTTTTGTTTGGAGTTTGTTGTCATGGGTTCTTGTCTTTGACATAAGATTCGTGCTATGTTTGAGTTGGAATTGTGATGGTTTTGTTAGTGCATATTCTGTTAAATGCTTTGCTTATTATGTCTCAACAAAAGTGTAATGACGGTTTGATGCTTTCTAAAATACTCAATTTTGGGCTTCATTTGAAGTTGAATTACTAACAAAATCGTTTGGTGTAGGTAACCATTTCTTCGTTGGAAATTTTTGCACTCAATTCCAAAGTTGGTGATAGCTACAAGCATTTTGGACACACAATTTTTTGGTTATGAATGATATAAGGAGTAGCTAATTATATGTACTTGTATATTTTTGGACTGCTTCAAAGTGTCTTTAACTTGTAAATTTTTGCATGGAAACTTATACATGGTAGAATTATGTTGGAAAAATGCCTAGTCTGTTATATGTATATGAGTTATGTATATTTTGGGCGCAAGACATTTGGGACGTGTGATATTTTGGGATATGAATTAATATATAAGGATTACTGATAATATTTGTTTAGTTGATTATAAATTATTTGTTAATATAATTGTCTAATTTATGTATAGATTGTAGGTTGTTTCTTAAAATTACAAAGTCGTTGCGAAAAACGTATATGTTTTTTGCAACGGTAATAGTCGTTGCAAAAGACGAACTATCATGAATTGCAACAACTTATATGATTGTAAAAAACAAATGTTTTACAACGATAAATGTTGTAGCTAAACATATAGAACATTTGGCAACGACATTTTTTGTTGCTTAAACCATGGTAACAATTGCAACGACATGCGTTTTTGTAACAACCAAACTCGTTGCAAAAAACAACATTTTTTTGCTACAACTTAAGTCGTTGCTAAAACTTTTAGCTACGGCTGTACCCGCAACAACGGTTTTCGTTGCAAAAAACACTTTTAGCAACGAAAACAGATTTTTAGCAACGACTTTCTTTGTTGCTAAAAACAACTTTTCTTGTAGTAAGCTATTTTTAACGAAAATAAAATGAAATTATCTAAGAAAACCAACTTCAACAACTTGCAAGATCGGTTGGAAAATCATGTGGAAGTTAGAATGGCGCCAATCATGCTTAATACAAACCGACTCTTAACTACCTATAATTTCAAAAATGACTACTAAATAAAACCGTAAAAAAACTACATAATAAAATCTGAAAATAACTCCTAAAAACCAACTACAATTACCGAAAATAAACCACCTCTTCCACACGCCTAGAATGGCGCCACCTGATGCTTGGACCTTCATGCGTTTGTCTTGTATTCGACCTTTGATTACCTTCGGGCTTTGACTTGATTTCCGTCCTTGAATTCTTCTTCTTGACTCGAACTCAAATAAATTACATGACTTTTTTTGGTTTGTTTTTCTAGATTAACATAAAATAATAAAACATAAATGGACCGACTCATAAAGTTTGAACTAAAACATAAATGTAGGATTTCTTGTAGTGAAGCTTGATTATCGATGGTACTTGAATGGTGGATAATATGAGCGACGAATCGATGAGGGTGACGCGCTAACATTATCTTAGGTAAATATTAACATGCACCATAAATAGCTATCAAGTCATCCATTTTTATTGGTTAATTGAATTAATAAAGTTATTTATTAACTAGAAAATTTTACCATTTATAATTACTTCTATATGTTTAAATTTGGTAACAATTAATTAATCATAGATTAAACTATTGACATGCTCATAGCAACAAATACAATATTTGACATGCATTCACATTCAATATCTAAGCTCATATTATTCCGCGTTCATTAGATATATTCTTGTGTAAGTACATACCATGTAAGATAGAACACAATTTTTTCTTCTACTACTTGCTAGGATATTCCATCAGCAAAGTCTCCTTCTAGCAAACATAAAGAATTAGATTAGAACCTTAACATAGTTAAACTTCAAATACATATCAAATAAAATTACAACATTCAAAATTAATAGTAAAAATTATAGTGTTAAATTTTGTACCTTAAATTTCTCTTTGATAAGCTGTAGCACTCGTAGGACAAAATTAGCTCGGTGTTTATCCTTTTGTCGGAGACATTCGGAATATGTCCATCCCTTGGTGTGTGGAACGTTATATTTGACATGTATGACTAACTTGATGATATTTTCGATTACTAACACTGTCAATATAGGAGGACTTGATAGTAGTTTTTCGTCTTTAAATTCCAATCTAAAACTGAAACATGCATGGAAAACGTTAGATAAAGCAATTAAGTTTTTTCTTTTTTATTTTTTGTAAATTCGTGTTTAATATTTGATGATTTCTATTTATAACGGAAAATTCTATATATCATTTCCTAATAATAAGAAAATATATTTCTGTACTAAATTAATAGTCTATATAATACAATCATTAATATTATCTTTATATTAATTAATTTATAGTATTACTGTCGGCCCTTGGTAGACAAAATTATTGGCATAATCCATTTGTCGTCTTCGAAGCTCCTCTCTTATGCAGGTAGAATCCAATAGGTGAGAAGCGTCATCCGGGGGGTCGAAAATTTCTGGGCCCAAATCTTTTGCCTGCCCAAAAAGCTCATCAAAATGATTGAGGATGTTTATAGATCCTTCATCTGGACCGGAAAAGAGGGAATCTCTAGGAAAGCCGTTGTTGCCTGGGAGAAAATGGTTCTTCCCCATGATAGAGGTGGCCTGAATCCGCGGGATATGAAGAAATGGAACACAACTGCTCTTATGAAACATCTATGGAACATAGAGCAAAGAAAAAAAAATCTTTGGGTAAAATGGGTTCACAGCTATTACATCAAAAGGAGAGATATCTAAAACATCAAAGTCTCCATTCATGTTTCGTGGAGCTTCAAGAAGATCTTTAACCAGAGAGATGACGTTGCCCAGCTTGGAGGATGGAACACATGCCTACATAAAGAAAGATTCTCTATAGGCAAAGCATACAACCATCTTATTGAAGACCTGCTAATCGTGAGTTGGAGGAACATCATGAAAATAAACTTTGCCTCCCCCAGCGCCCTCTTTATTGCATGGTTAGCAATCCAAAACAAACTGGCCACTAAAGACTGCATCAGCAAATGGAAGGATGATTGTACGCTAGAGTGTGACATCTGCCACCAGGAAGACAAAACACTTCAACACCTCTTTTTTGATTGTCAGAACGCCCAAGAGATCAGAAAGATAGTCTTAAAAGGCCTAAATTTTCACCATGATGCAGGAAACATCCAAGAAGAAATCGAGCTTATGCAGTGGCTAAATGGGAAAAAAATTGATCGAGCTAAAATTGTTGTGATGATTTGGACTGAAATGATCTATGGGATTTGGAAGCAGAGAAACTTTATTGTATTTGATAGAAATTTTTGTACCCCGAACCAAATAGCTAGAGAGATCATTTTTAGAGTTTCTTCTAGATGTACAGATAAGATGAGAAATCTTCTTTTGTAGTTGTACGCTAGAGTGTGACATCTGCCACCAGGAAGACGAAACACTTCAACACCTCTTTTTTGATTGTCAGAACGCCCAAGAGATCAGAAAGATAGTCTTAAAAGGCCTAAATTTTCACCATGATGCAGGAAACATCCAAGAAGAAATCGAGCTTATGCAGTGGCTAAATGGGAAAAAAATTGATCGAGCTAAAATTGTTGTGATGATTTGGACTGAAATGATCTATGGGATTTGGAAGCAGAGAAACTTTATTGTATTTGATAGAAATTTTTGTACCCCGAACCAAATAGCTAGAGAGATCATTTTTAGAGTTTCTTCTAGATGTACAGATAAGATGAGAAATCTTCTTTTGTAGTAGGTAGTTCTGGTTTGGCCTCAGCATCTTGAGGTGTTTTTGTTTGGCTCCAAGTTAATTTTGGGCCTTGTTTGTTTTTGGTTCCTCATGGTATATATATTATACTTAATTGCCAAAAAAAAAAATTTATAGTATTACACATCATGTTGAATCATGGTTCTTCAACAACATTTTTTTTTGAGAAGTTGGAATTATATATATAGCTGAAAAAACATCCTTACTGGGACTTGGAAACCCTAAAATCGCCGGCATAAAAAACTCCGCGAGGGGAAAAAGCCATTGAAATTAGGGGCCAAGAATCAGGCCACCCAGAACAAAGCATAGGGGTGGACTATGCCTCCAAAACCAAAAACCCTATAGCATCTAAGAACACCATAACCACTAACCCCTTACACACCATTCTAAAAGGACGTATATACATCAACTCCACCAAAACCAGACTAACAGACCACTCCTAGAACACATCACTGACACTATAGGCCATTAATGTTTCTTATAGAATATCATCAAATTTTTGAGATACCTCATATGTGGGAAAGTATTTCTAGTATATTATTTCGATTGTAATTAATTATGTAAATTATTCTCATATTATTTTGTTTCCAAGAACAGTCTATATCTAATGTATAAATAGAAGACCAGATTTTATATAATTATTGATACAAAATAAGTATTCATTGGCCAAACATTTTATTTTTCGAATTATTCTTTTCTTTATGGTATTAGAGCCGATGTTTTTTCCGGCGACCTCTAATCGGACCACCATATCGGTAATCATCATTTAGCAAAACAAAAAAGCCTGAATCTTATCCAAATGGAAAACGAATTCTACGTGTCATCATTCACTCCAGTGTTGCAACCAAGATGGCTAAACTCTAACACTGGCGTCTCCGATGCTAGAGTCTATTTTCCGGCAAACCAACCAACATGTAGAATAAGAAAATTACCCTATGCACAATTGTCAATACCCGATTGTGACTCTCACCACAAACAAATTTTTTGCCCCAATACAAACAACCCAACAATGATCGGGCTTTCTTTACCAAGATCCATACCACGAGTACGCCAGTACAAAGGCCTTGACTGTTCAGATCAGCGACAAGGCCTACTCAATGGACATCTCAAGCAATGAAATCCCAAACGATGGAATTACAATTGAGAGCAAAAAAAAAAGGGAGAATGAAAAGAGGGAAATCGACTTCCATGGAGGAGAGAAAATGACTAGCACTGGGCAACTTCTGGCAAAAAGGAACTAGTCAATCTCGTTGGTGCTTAGACTATTCGTGAGAAGCAGCTCGTGGAACAAGAAGAAAGGAGAGAGAAAGCCAAAGTTTACATAACGTTTATTCTGATTCTTTGCCCATTTCTAACCCATCTTAATCCTTTTATATGAAGGCTCATAATACCATATTTTAACCCTTCCCAAAATATGGAACCTGACCCAGTTCTTCCCAAATCTTGCGCCTTATCTCAGGGCCAAACCATTAATTTACAAAAAAAAAAAAAAAAAAAAAAAAAAAAAAAAACTCTTGCTCAAGTTTAAAGGTATTCCGTTTAATTTGCAACAAAAAAAAAACCCAGCCTCTTGAATTTTCGATTGTGGGGCCATAGATACTACTATGATAAATGACCCCATTAACATGTATTCCACTGTTCCTACTACTCGGACTCATATCCAAAATGCAACTATTAAATGTAGTAATATTGATTAGGCTGGAAGCGTTGATATTTCTTTTTCTCTTCGATTAAAAAGTTGTCACCTAGCTCCTAGCTTGTCTCATAATATTTTTTTTTTGGAAATTTGTCTCATAAGTTATTATTTGTATGTCAATTGACTAAAGAACTTAATTGTACCGTTAAGTTGACTTTAGATGGTTATATTGGGCAAGAATATCATTCTGGAAAAACATTGGACGTGGTACTAAACAAGGAGGTTTATACTATGAGGATGACACGACTAAAGAAAGTCTACCTACGCTTACTAATGGGTCTCCTACTCATCAACTCTAGACATGGCCCCGACGATTGGTCATCCCTCTCTGGCTTACTTAAAACTTTTGTTCCCTTCGCTTAAAAACATTGATATATCCTTCGATTTTGAATCCTGTGTCTTGGCAAAAAGCCATAAACATTCTTATTTGCCTAGTTTTTCTCGTTGTACAAGTCGATTTTCTTTTATACATTCTAATGTGTAGGGACCAACTCTTATTTCTACTACCCATAATTTTTCTTATTGTATTCTAATGAGTTAGGTGTACTATTTTAAACACAAATCTGAAGTTTTTTCTATTTCGTTAACTTTTATAATACGCTTGAAACTCAATTTCATGCTAAATGATAAATACTATGTTCTAAAAATGAGGGTGAATACATGAAATCTTCCATAAAATAATTTCTTTTAAACCATGGGATGCTTCACCAAAGTTCTTACCCTGACATACCACAATAAAATGGCATTACTGAAAGAAAAAATCACACCTTACTTGAAATTACTCAAGGTAGTTTGATAAACTCTCGAGTTTCTTTTTGGCTTAAAGTAATTGCTACAGCTACTTATCTCACCAACCGTATTCCTTTCAACCATTAACATTATAAAACTCCCCTTGAAACGTTGGGATATTTTGTCTTTATTCCCTCTTCTCATTTCTTACCATTTTCTATTTTTGAGTATGTTATCTTCTCAAACAAACCAGAAACAAACTAGAACCTCGGGCTATTAAGTGTGTTCGGCTATGGGGTAAATACAAAGAGATATCGATGTTTTGAACCTCCAAAAAACTGGATGTAAGCACCATGGATAGTGACTTTTTTGAACAATCCTACCAGCTACCACTATACCTAGTCGAGTCCTTAGGGGAGACAATTAGTGATGACCTGAGCTGTCTAATATACCCAATTGTGATTGATTCAGACTCAAAAGATCAAGTAAGCAAGACTATCGATGTTGTTTCTAAAGTCATAGAATCTGCTTTTCAACCCGCCGGTATTGTCTTGCATATTGATAACCCTGAGCCGCAAGAGGTAATTTCTGATGTCCCTCAAGTAATTGATAATAACTTTGATGATGCTATCAATGTAGTCATTGTCGATACAGACATACCAAACGTGTATGAGTTACCAGCCAAAAGCACAAAAGGAATCTAACCAATTAGGAGATATGATCCTGAATTTAAGGCGCTAAGAACTAGCATATCCAGTTAGTAGAGTCAGAAATAAAACTCTTTCCTCTTCCATTATGGCTTTTCGTACTGCTCGTTACTCTAATGATGTGCCTAAAAATGTAGAAGAAGATCTCTAGGACCTAAAGTGGAAGAACACAATGGAAGAAGAAATTTCTATTGTTGGCAAGAATGAAACATGAGGGAATTATAATCTGTCAAAATTAAAGGAAAGAAACCATTAGGGTGCAGGTTGGTGTACTTAATCAAGTACCTAGTTGATAGAACTATTGAGAGGTATAAAGTAATATTAGTAGCACAAGGGTACATTCAGACCTATAGGGTGGATTATGATGAGACTTTCTCACTAGTGGCTAAAATCAACACAATCTAGGTCCTATTCTCAATAGCCGTGAACAAGGATTGGGTACTACACCAGTTTGATGTGAAGAATACTTTTCCACCTGGGAAGATAGAGGAAAAAGTGTATATGAAAGTCACTCTAGGTTTTTTCGGTGACTTCACTCCATGAGAAAGGTGTAAACCAAATAAAGCTTTTTATGCTTTAAAATAATCTCCAAGGATAGTTTAGGAGATTCATTACAACAAGGATGAGGTTTGGTTATAAAACAAAGCAACTCTGACTATACTTTATTTCAATTAAAGACAAAATCATCATATCACGTGCCTAATAATCTATGTGAAAGATATGATTATTACCGGGGATGATTAAGATAAAGTGGAAATTTGTGCCCTTAATGAGCAATTGTCTAGATAATTTGAAATGAAAGACTTATGAAACTAATGTACTTTCTTGGCATTAAAGAATTAATATCAAGAGGAGGCATCTTTATTAGTCAAAGGAAGTATATTCTTGAACCACTAGCTGAGACAGGTATGTTGGATTATAAACATGCAGAGACACAAATTATAGCAAATTGAGGCCTTAAGATTATTGAAGGAGGGAAATTGGTTGACAATGTCAAGGAAACTCATCTATCATTCTCCACATGGCCATACATTGCATATGTGATTAGATTAGTGAGCAGATCTATGCACCACCCACAGATACATCACATGACATCAGTCATAAGGATCCTAAGGTACTGAAGGGTATAAGTAGCGGAGGCATTCTTTTCAGGAAAAATGATCACTTAGACCTTCGGGCCTATACTGATGCCGACTGTCCACATGATTGAGAGGATAGGAAATGTACTACTAGGTACTTTACTTTGATTAGGGGAAACCTTATCACATGGAGAATTAAGATACTTAAGGTTATTGCCTTTTCATGTGAAGAAGCATAATTTCATGGTATTGCGAAAAGGATATCATATTTTATATGCCTAAACAAGCTTCTAAGTGAACTACATTTCCCGTAAAAGAAGGCTAGCAAATTCATTTGTAATAATTAAGCAACAATTAGAATCTTTACAAACATAATTTAACATGATCGTACCAATTTCCAAACATATGAAGATTCATAACCACTTCATGAACAAGAAACTGGAGAAGAAGACTATATGCCTTCCTTTTATGAGATGAAAGGAATAACAAGCTGATATTTTGACAAAGGCAAACATTAGAAGCTTTTGAACAAACATTGCGCAAGTGATGTATTGTTACCCTGAAAACCTAACTTAAGGGGGAGTGTAGGAAAGTATTTCAAGAATATTATTTTGACTGTAATTGATTGTGTAAATTACTCACTTACTATTTTTCTCCTAGAATAGTTCATAGTTCATGTATAAATTGAAAACTAGGCCTAATTATTAATACAGAATCAATATTCACATGCTTAACACTTTATTTTCCGCATTATTATTTTCTTCATCATCAACACAATACAATCCGTTAGGACTTAATTATTCGGATGGTGCAATTTAGGTTTTTTGTTTAAAAAAAAAAGACAATTGCATTTGTCTAATATGTGCAACACTTTTGGTAAGTGTTGTTAGGTTTTGGGAACCTATTAGCTTGAAATGAAGAAAAATGGAGTGGTTACCCACATGGTGGAAGATAAAGGTAGGATAAAATACTTACACATTATCAATATTGTTCTCGTTGTTGAAGTCGATGTTGCCAGCAGATCCTAAGCAGAATTGTAGGCAGTCACTCCAATCAAATTTGGTTTTGTGGTTTATTATGACTTTATTGGCTAACTCTGAATTGGGATAAATTACCACCTCTGTCGTACCCGTTTTATCAACCTTTGTAAATGTAGTTGTCCAAATGCTGATTGCCGTAACTTCCATCTGCAATAATATCAACTTATTAGATCCTACAATAATTGTGGCAAATAATTCATGATTTACCCTTAAATGTAATTATGTTAACTAACCAAAGTATCATCGTCAATAGTGCATAAATCGCCTACATCAAGTGGATGCACCAAATAAACAAAAATGATCCCTTCGAAGAGAGTTTTGAAACTATTGCCGAATATAAAAGAAGCAGCCAACAATGGTGATGCAATAAGGACAATTACTTGGGTGGTAGCCAATCCAGTGAGAAGAAGCCACATTAAGAAAGTCACACCTATTAGAACGCAACTGATGATTTTATTTAGGCAACCAGATACTTCCTCTGCACTGCCTAACGTATTTGCTAGGAACATACATTGATTGTGAGCCCTTTCCTGTAAACATTTTAGATCATTTAATGTTAGTTAATCCAACCGAATAATCAATGTTAAAGAATCAATTGCTATGTTCTTGTATACAAGTTAAGCCTTGTTTAGTTTAATTGATTTTTAGTTATTTAAGTGATTTTGAATAATTATAATAGATTTTTACAAATGTTAATAATCAAAATTAATACTTACCGATTGAATTTGATTTTTATTGATTGTAACTAATTTATAGTTACAGGTTATAATTGATTTATACATATTAAAACTGATTTTATTAATTGTATACAACAAAAGACCAAACAATAAAGACCAAAAAAAGTATCAAGTAAATCTGAGTTTTAATTAGTAAAATCTATTTTAATTAGGAAATATCAACAAAACCAACTACGTAATTGGTTTTATTGATATTTCCTAATTAAAATAGATTTTACTAATTAAAACATATATTTACTTGATACTTGTTTTTAAAGGTACACTAAATACTTCCTTCGTTCTGAAATGCTCCCTACATTTCTATTATTGACACTATTCATCTTTTAAGCTTATTTTATATATTAAGCTAATGGATAAGAAAAAATATATAAGAAAAAATATAGTCAAGTGAGTTTTTGTTTAAATTGTATCATTGCATACTTACATCATAATAACTATATAATTTTTATAAAAGTGTATAATTCAATATATCAATAATCAAAATAACGCAAACTACACCATTATTTGCTTTTAGTGGGATATATTTAGCGACATATAATTTAAATGTCGCTACATTAAATTTCTAATAGTATATATAAAAGATTTAGTGACATTTATTAGCCCTATGATCAGCATAACAAAATATCACACCAAAACTTTTTATGACATAGGATCTAGTGACATTTTTTACGTATTTCAATGTGTGCTGTGTTATTTATTTATATATTGAATTAAACAAATCCAAAAATTATAGTAAAAAGTTAATATTAAGAAAGTATGTCATTAGATGATTCAAACAAGATCCCACTTGAGTATATTTTTACTTATACATTAGTCACAATATATAAAATAAGCTTGAACGATGAATAGTGCAAAAAATAGAAATGTAGGGAGTATCAAAGAACGGAGGATGCATGTCACTTTAGACCAAACAAAGTGTCGCTAAATCACTTTATAGTGAAACTTAAAATAAAAACCAAAAATTGTTACACTAAAAATATCGATTGATGCCATTTTTTTATTGAACTAGATTCAATGTCGCGAAAAGTTAAATTTGTTAAATTGCTTAAAAACTCAAATGTAGTAGGAGATATAGCTCATCAATTATATATGCACGTCAATCCCACTCCTCCTTACATGTGTGTTAGTTTCCAACACTCCTCCTTACATGTGAACCCAACTTTTAATTAGACAGGCTTGTAATTCTTTTCGAACTCACACAGTGTTTTCTATGGAAAATAGAGAAAGAGAGCTGTGGACTTTAATAACGTGTTGAGGTTATATCCTAAAACCAATTTAGTATGTTAATAATAAATTACTAATAAGAGTGAATAGCTCTATTACTTACCACCCAGGTATGCCTACTAATTCGATCATCAGACGTTTGATCGGAATGACGGACTCTGATTTTATGCTTTTCATCAAAGTAGTTTCTACATTCATCTGCCAGTTGCTGTTTTTCGTGAGGGTCTTCCTGGTATTGATCCTTTTCCGATGTTTTAGAAGAGGATGATACGCTACTCAATTTTTCTTCTTCAAAAAAATTATCGATTTTTAGTTTTCTCAACTCCCTGTATACATAACATATACAAAAAACTCAATACCTTTGAAATATTTTTTTTTTCGTTTAATATTTTTCTTGAAGCCCATTCTATGCATTTTCTTTTTCTTTTTCCTTTTTATCTTTATACTCGATTGATGGAATGTACTGAAATTGTTTAACAATCTTTTTAACTCAAAAAAAATTAAAGATTGCCTACTCCAATGAATTAATTTAACCCTAAATATTACTCCTCCGATTCATTTTACTTTTCCACTTTCCTTATTTGGTAAAGTCTCTATACTTGTCCACTTTCTATTTTTGGCAAAACTTTTTACCTAAATACCCCCAATTACCCAAACTGAAGTATTATTTAATAATGCCACCTACCACCTTTTCAATTAAAATAATCACTTAAAATACCCCACTACCACCTTTTCAATTATTATATTCACTTAAAATACCCCACTATCACCTTTTCAATTATTATAATCACTTAAGATATCCCACTACCACCCCACTCTTAAAATCCGTGTCCATGCAAATTGGACAAGTAAAATGAATTGGAGGTAGTATATCTAACTATGGATAATAAAAATTACTCCCTCCTATTCAATTAAAGTGTCCACTTTGGGTTTGGATCGGATTTTAAGAAAAAATGGTAGTGGGGTGGTAGTGGGGTATTTTAAGTGATTATAATATTTGAAAAGGTGGTAGTGGGGTATTTTAAGTGATTAGAATAATTGAAAAGGTGATAGTGGGGTATTTTAAGTGATTATAATAATTGAAAAGGTGGTAGTGGGGTATTTTAAATGAATATAATAATTGAAAATGTGGTAGGTGGAGTATTATTAAATAATATAAGTTGGGATAGTTGGGGGTATTTAGGTAAAAAGTTTTGCCAAAAATAGAAAGTGGACAAGTAAAGAGACTTTACTAAATAAGGAAAGTGGACATTTATTTTGAATAGGAGAGAGTATAAAAAGTATATATAAGCTACTCCTATTTTTTAACTAATAGATTAAAAATAACTAAACATAATGCAAGTATGCAATTAGAAGAATCACGAATAGCATAAGAATTCTAATATTATGTCTATTTTGGATTGGTTTTAGAATTTAAAGTTATATTTTTTTCAAGATAAAAATCTATACTATAAAATAAAACAAAACACAACTTACATAAGCAAAAAGTTGATGAGTTGTCATCTTCTCATGAAATTAATCATTTACTAAAACGTTTAAAAGTATGAATAAACACGTCTAAAACACTTAATATTCTTATATTAATCCTTATTCAATGACATCATCATGATGTCATTGAATAAGGATGAATATAAGAATATTAAATGTTAATGATGTTTATAAGATAATTTATTTGACCATCATTAAAAACTTTAGTTGGGACTCTAACATGTACTATTAAAATTTGTAAAACAATGTAATAAATAGTAATATGTAATTATGATGCACAAATTATTATCTTTGATTTTTAATCTACAAATCATATTTTTCTAAAAAAAACATTCATTCATTTACAAATTAATTATATTGTTTTTAATAATACTTAAAAAAAGTTCACTAAAATGCTTATTATATTATTAATATAATTTACAATGAGCCACTATTTTTCATTTACCAACTACAGCCTCTAAGTTTACTCAATTTCAAATAAACAGTCACGAACTTTGTTTATTACTAACTACAGCCTCCAACTTAACAAACATGACATCGAGACAGCCAAAACACCCTATTTTAACCCCATTTTTTACTTTTGTTTTGGTTGTTTTGGTTGTCTCGATGTCATGTTTGTTAAGTTGGAGACTGTAGTTGGTAAAAAACAAAGTTTGCGGCTGTTTATTTGATTGAGTAAACTTAAAGGCTGTAGTTGGTAAATAATCCTTATTATAATGTGATAACTACAAAAAAAATTTGAATTTCAATTTTCATGAATTTAATAAAATGTGTTAAAGAAATAATTAAATTTGATGTAATATTAAGCCAGACCTATTCAATTTATTTGTTTTTTACATCAAAATGAAAAAAAAAAATTAAAATGTGCATTATTGCAGGGGGATTATCTTGTGACTATAATAAAAAAGAAGTGAGTGAAGAGAATAAGAGGAATTGCGTACTCCGTAATCTGAGGGATGTAATTCTCTTGCGACAAAAGCTTCTTAGCCTCCAAAAAGTAGAGAGATGCCCGTTGTAAATCATCAATAGTTGGATCATTCTGATTCTGGAAGAACGTTAACAAATTATTGTGAGCCCTTCTCCTCTTTTTATGGACAAGATTAGTCTTTCTTTTGTTTTCAAATTCCGATAGTAATTTTGTTTTTGAAAATATTGACGATATATACTTGTAGAAGACGGGCATTCTTATGTTTTCAGAGGTAGCTTCATCTGAATGTGTTTGGTGACCAGATACTTGTGACTTAATACGAGGCCGTATATTGAGGATATCATATTTCTGATAACCGAGTATGCCTAGTATGTATAACTGCTCACTTATGGATTTGATTCTATCATCCAATCTACGATATACTGTTTGTGACTCCCATGCTAATAATACAAACGTTTTGATCAACCAAAACAAAGACAGTATAAGAATACTAAGGAAGGTCCAGTATCCGAAATCCCAAATTTGTTTTACTTTGGGAGACTTCATCTGTAGCCGCGTTCCAAAATAGAGTATCCAAGTAAGGAGAATCAACAATGAGCTCATAAGGAAGCTTATGCTGAATTTCATTCCATTTGCAAAATACACCACAAATTTTTTTTGTAGGTATTTAACTATAAGATGTTGAAAAATGGGTTTTTTAACTACTTGAGATTGTAATTGTTTTAGACAAATATGACGCAGAGTTAACACAAGTATTTGAAGAAACAAGGTAATGACATTGTAAGCAATAAGGATGAGGATAGAAACCCTGATCCACTTACGTGTTGGAAGTCCAAGAATTTGATGCTGCATAAAAGTTGGGACACGTCTAAGTAGAACATGCTCTGCCCACCAGAAAATGAGGGCATCACATATCTCAGAAGACGCTTGTGCAACTTTAACGCTTTGAAACGGTAAATGTAGTGTTAGTTCATGGATGAATTTATAGACGACAAAGCTTAAGACATAAAACACACACATAAGGCCTATATTGAATGCCCAACTTGTTAATGGCAAATCTAAAAGAAGGATTAGTTTCAAAGACGGCACACATTTTGCGATTATCCAAAATATCATCAATCCAATGATAATCAAGACTACGTCAATGTAAATCCAACCGCGAAGAAAATGTTTGAAATAGGTTAATCTCCTATAATGGTTGCGATACCTAAAGAATTGAAAAAATCGTATTAATAAAAGTGAAACTACTAGCAATGGAAATACTGCGAGGACGATAACTAAAACACAACCGTAAATCAGTGGACTGAGGACGAGCAAGAGACAGACGAATAATAAGGGGGTAGCATAATCAGAATAAGATTGTCGGGTAGTTGAATCGTTTTCCGCCCTCCTTGCTGGCAAAGCATTGTCGTCGTCCGGAATGGGAACAGCAACATTAGGGCTATTTTCTGAGATTTTGTTATAGTTTTCATGGGAAGTGTTAGAGGAATGCATGGTATAATAGTATTAAGACAGTAGGCTTACTCCAAATAAAATTAAAAGGTGATGAATGGCCTCTCTCAAAATTGTACTTTTATAATGCTTCAAATTAACTAATAATCGCCAACTGTAATTTAATACTAAATAATGACTTATATCAAAAAGTCTGGATCTATACATTAATTAATTTTGTAATGGTTATGTGATTAGAATATTATTACTAATATGTTTAGAGCAGATGGAGTTGACTTAATTCGATATAATTAATCAATTCATTCATCAATGTTCTCGGTGAATGTATCAAGCAACAGTTGCGCACTTTCCTTTAATAGGGTGAAAAAGAAAATTGGATAGCTTCTTTGACCAGTACATTGCGTTATTGTTATTATCATCACCGTAAAATATGATCCCCTTTTCTCGCTTCAAATAATTACTCTTCCCCGTTGACTTTTTATCTAAGTCTTTTTTATTATTGATATGTGATATGTTTCAGTTTCATTGAGGGGTAAATAATTAGCGGACAAATAAATATGAAAAAGACCAAAGAAAAATAAAATGATCATCTATATTTCGGGGAAAGCACTTAATTATTTTCCTTCTACTCGGCTAGGTGTTCAACGGGGCGGGGTGGGTCATGTCAATTGATAAACAGGTCGGGCCGGGTCAAGCCCATTTAAATTTGACCCTCTTTGATCCTTTTTAAAAAAGTTCATAGAGTAGCTTTTTTTATTATATTTTATGGCATATTGGGTCGATTTACTTATGTATATAATAATAATATTTTAAAACATAAAAAAAAGTGGTTACTTTTTTTTCCGCAGTTAATATTTATAATTATCCGACCCGGTCCTTTACACTAAGGCCCGTTAATGACCTGACCCATTATTGACCCGATCCGCTAATGACCTGTCAAAATGTGACTCGACCCTTGACCCGTTGGGTTGTCCCTCCCTATTGAACACCTCTATACTCGGCCTTTTAGCGAAAATATTTACCTAAAAATGAGGAACTATTGATTATATTTCTTCTTCTCTAATGAATATGATTGTTTGAATCCAAATCGAATTTGACACTACAAAAACATATCCATTTGGCGACAAATTGAAAATCCGAGGAAAGAAGTTAGACCACAAAAAGCTTTGTCGGCCTGCGACAAAAAACCTATGTCGCTTACTTTATCGCCTAATTTAAAGTTGTTGCTTAATCTATCGCCTACAACCATCGGCAGGAAAAAAAATTCAAATTTTAAATTAGACCAGATTGTTGAGTGGTAGACTTTTAAATATAAATAATTTCGGTCATGTTTCTTGGTGATTGGGGATGAACGTTCCCAGATTACGGAACGTGGCTACGTTCTACGTTCCATGTAATTATGATTTAAGATATTCATCTAATAGCAACCAGTAAGTCTTCGCAATATTCAACATCCTTGATAGTCAATCGACAGCAACAAAAACAACAACAACAACAAATAACAAAAGTTTTGAAATACCAACCCTCATGACAATAAGACATGGAGAACAACCGGTCGTTTTGATCTAAAGACCAAAAATATTGCACCAAATCCACATAAATTAGTATGTATTTAATATGTAATACATTAAGTATAATTCATCACATTATTGTAAAACTGAGAGAAAACTAATGAAATTGTGTTTTCATCATATTCCACTCAAAGTAAGTTTCAGGAAAAGGTAGAAGGAGAGTAACAAGTATCAAAAACATTAGCGGTTTTTCAAGTAGCATCGCTAATACTCCATTTGCGAAGACGAACGCATCATCTCCTTCCTCTTCCTCCGAACAGTTTTTCAATTTAATAGCAAATGTATATTTAAGCCTATAGATAGCACAAAAATATGATATTAGGATTTAGGACTCGACATTTGACCTCAAATGTCTAGCTCGGATGACAAACGTAAACATATTATTGAAAATAGTCGAGCTTCACACTGAGACTGACAAATGCAAGCACTAAGAGAGACATCCAGAGTAGCATACTAACAGAAGGGGACAAACCAATTTCATAAGTTTCCATACTTCATTTAGTCACTTAATGAGCAAAAGCACACATTTCATCTCATAGTATCAATATATTCAATCTCCAAAAAGTCTAAACAATTCTAATGTTAGAGTATGCATCCATTGGAAACAGTTATATCATGCTGCAACCCTCAACCTCAATATCAAAGAAAATCACACGATTTTAAAAATAGTCTCAACATATTTGGTGTTAGTATATCCAATACTAAATCATCAAGCAACTGCAAAAAAAAATTTTGAACATTCCAAAGTACTATTTCTATATGTGATTACTAATTTTAAATTGATGGCCAAGGATTATAAATCAAAAGCTCCCATGAAGCATTAAGAAAAATAAATTTATAGAATGGTTGTTGTTCTAAAGAAATGCAAGAAAATCAACAATGATAATTCTACCAAAGAATCTTAGAAATTTCCCTTTTTTTCATTAAAATTAAGAATAATTAACAATTGGCAATGATATCATATTGCAAAAATATGGTTTTGATCATAGTTGTGCCATCTATAAATGAGTATTGGGCAGTCATAGCTTTCTCAATTTCATCAAATTTCATCCACAATTCTGATATATAGAGTAAAAATTAGCAACCCTTAAAACATATCCACAAATATATAATTGTATAAATCGAACAAACCATGAAAAATTCCTATAACCCACTTCCACATTGGCTCATTATTAAAAAAGAGATCAAAATTATATACCCAGTTTCATTGAAGTTAATATCACTAAAAACAATCATAAGTTTAAATATAAACAAACATAAAGCACTAAATAATATAATTACGAATGACTAAACAAAAAATAGAAAATTGAAAAAGTATTTATTATAATTATAAACAATTAAGTCAACAATACACAAAATAAGAAAAATACATATATTGATATGAAATTTTAATCTTTTAAATTTGTAATGTAAATTAGATTACTAATAAATTAGGGTTCATATAAATTTACCCAAAACAACCTTCAATTTGCAAAAGTAATCAAAACAATAATGAAATTCAACAACTTAAAACAAGTGCAACTTAAAACAACAAAATTCAACAACTAAAACAAAATTCAACAACAAAATTCAACAACTTAAAAAGGTAATAAAATAGTTTAAACTTGGTTTGAATGATTTTTGTTACTTTCGCGTGTAAAATAGCTTAAACTTGATTTGTTATGCATGAAACTTGGCACACAACACTATTTGGTATATATTATTGTGTTGAAGTTGTTAGAATCGAAAATAATGTCATATGCTAGAAATTAAATGTTAAGTTGCGTTTTTAACGGTTTTTAAGGATTTTTGGCATTTTCGCGCGTAAAATAGCTTAAACATGGTTTGTTATGCATGAAACTTGGTACACAACACTATTTGGTATATATTATTGTGTTGTAGTGGTTCGAATCGAAAATAATTTTCATATGCTTGAAATTAAGTGTTAAGTTGCGTTTTAAACGATTTTGAAGCGTTTTTAATTTGGCACTAACACATATAATATTTTTTTCTAAGTGTTTTCAACAAAATAGCATTCATTGCGGCTACTACGTTATTAAATTTATGGATGATATCATAGAAGCCGTGAAGAAAGTCAGGGTACAAAGTATTGAAATATTTAGTTATTATGTTTTTAAATTATAATATTTTATATATAAATCTAATATATTATATGTACTAACTTTTCATAATTATTTATTTTAATACGTAGATTATATACAACACTCCAAGGGAAACACGCGAATTGACGGATATGGAAATACAGAAAGTGAAAGACAAAGTGGCCGTGTTTATTTCTAATTTATTATGTTGCTAGATTATGTAATTTTATAGTAGGTGTATGCACAATTAAATTATTTATGTATATTATATATACATATATATATATATATATATATATATATATATATATATATATATATATATATATATATATTATATATATATATATATATATATATATATATATATATATATATATATATATATATATATATATATATATATATATATATATATATATATATATATATATATATATATATATATATATATATATATATATATATATATATATATATATATTATATATATTATTTATATATATATATATATATATATATATATATATATATATATATATATATTATAATTAATTTAGCCTCACATTTGGTGTTAGTTAATGCAGATTATCGATGGTTGGTTATTGTTAAATATTTATTATTTTATAATTAATATTGATATTTATTATTTATTATACAAATATCATTAAAAAAAATTAAAAAAAAAAAGCTTAGCAAAGGTTGAGAACATGGGTGAACCGCAGCCAATAAGTGGCCAAAAATTAGCTTTCCAAAATCATCTTATTGGCTGCGGACAGGCCATAGAACCGCAGCCAATGACCCCTTTTCTTGCTGCGTTTTTTAACCGTGGCCATTGAGTTACACTATCAGCTGCTACCACAAGTGCTTGGGTCCTAAACCGCAGCCTTTAGTGGCCTAAAAACCCCAACCTTTGAGGTTTTTTCCACTAGTGTATGCTTTGTATGTTTTCCAATAATTTTTGTTTTTAGAGTGAACTCCCATGCCACCTCGACGGAGAATTGATTTGCGAGTGAAGGATGAACTTGAGTTCGAGTTTGACTCCCTTTTGTTTAGATCTCTTTATTGTATTTGAGAGAGTATTAGTAAATTTGTTTAGATTTGGACTATCTTAAAGATGTAATTCGAACCTTAGACTTATTTCGATTTGGTTGTAATTTTCTTAAGACTTCCGTTATATTGCTTTGGTTTTGGTTCAAGTATTTTACTTGAATATTTGTTTAAGCTTTAAGTAACCCTCTTAATTATGCCAACAAAAGTGAGCTTCCGCTTGATTAATACTAAATTCCAATTAGTCTTTGCCTTCATAATTCGGGGCGGTTACACCAATATAAAAGCTTGATAATTACCCTTTAATCAACTTGTGTTTATATTCAAATTCTACATTACTCTTCACTTTTTGGGTTTGATCTTATTTGGAGATCAGCCCTTTGGTTGGGATTCTTTTGTGGACCAATTTAGAGATACCTTATTAATTTCTTAAGCATCTTCACCTTTGAATCGGTATGATTCTTGTGTTTTTGAATATTGTTGAGTGTTAAGCTTATTTCATAGTTCGGATGCATATTTCACTATGAAAGCCTATTTTCCATTGGATTTTTTTATTGGTTGATAAGGGTGGAAGAAAAGATGTGTATAAATTTGGGGATGTTAGTAAGAAAAACCCTTCATTTCTTATATAATTGTCAGAGAATAAGCTTCGAGAAGCTCTTGAAGAAGCATCTGAAGATGAGTATCTTATAAATTGCACTTTAGACATTGATGATGAGGTTAATCCAATTCTAAAATCTCACCAATTGAATTGGATAAGATTTTTCGAGTTTTTGATTATATGATAGAAGATGAAAAGAAATGATTTTTGGAAGAATTTTGACTTCTATGAGATGAATTTTATTAGATTTTTGTTGGAAAAAATTTATTAAAATTGGATTAGAATTGGGGATTTTTTGTAAAAAAACCCTAACTTTTGGAAATTAGGGAATTCAAAAATGAAGAAACCATTGTAAAAGAAGAAATCAGATGAAAAATCAAATTGTGGAAAATAGTAACCTAATGTTCCTGGTTACTAAAACTGAAAGAAACTTTAGGGGTGCACCTCAAAGTTTAAACCTTTAAAAAAATAAATTAATTAAAGTTCGAACCTTATAAAAAACTGATAACGAAAAGTTCGTATTTATAAAATAAAAATTTCCTTTTCTAAACTGAAAATATTAATTTTGGTGAAATAGTTGAATTTCGGAAACTTATCCAAAAATGCAATTTTAGCTTAAATTAAAATCAGAAGATTTGATTTTGTGAAGAGAATACAATTTAATTTGCTTTAAAGTTGGAAATTTGATTTTGAGAATTTATTTCAAGGGAAATAGATGGAGTACACTTGTGAAAAATATTAATTTGGAGACTTCTAATAGAATATTAAATTATTCTTATGGATTTAGTGAACTACTAAAAATAATGTTATAAATAAAATTTAGTGTGTAAAATTTTTGAAATGAACATATAAAGACATAAAGGTAAATCTAAAGTTATGATTAAGAATTTTATTTTTGTAAATAAATGAAGTTACCTAAGTTGGTCAAAGTCAAAGTTAAAGTCAAAGGCAACTTGTAGTAATAAAAATGTGATGTACTTGTGTGAATGAGTATAGTTTGAATGACCCTGATAGTAAGGTAATGTGGAACCATGGATCGAAATGTAAAATCCTCGCACCCGTGTTGGTCGTCACGTATAATGTGGTGTAAGATAGGGGGTTAGCTACCTATCTTGTAGAGCTCGAGCATAATTATATTGGATGGGTGACGAATCCCAACACAATTAGGGGTTAGGACTTAGGTCCTCACATAACCAAACTTTTACATATATCAGGTGTCATATTGTTGTGTTTGTTGAAGGGTGATAAAGTTGATTAGTGTTGATGCTATGATGCATGGTACAGTTATGAGTATTAACCAAATGAACTTACTTAAGTATTAAGATTACCAATTTGCATAAGTGGTAGTATCGTACTTCTGTTAGGGTTGTACATGGTATCTTAATGAATTAAAAGTATTGAACAATAAAGGAATATAGTAAAAGTATTAAGTAATGTCATTTAATTATAAGTTCGTACTTAATTATTATTTTGTAAATGTAGCATATATAATTTCCATATTTAGAGCTGGATAGGAAATTATACTCAGCGTTAATTACAAACCATTTCAATCGGTTGTCATCCATATCATGGATGGCAATATTTTGCAGGATTTAGTTTCAGGTTCCGATTCAGGCGGCAACATACACTATTTATCGACAACTTAGATGTTTAGTATACCTTTATTGTTGCCTTGATGATGGTGTATCTTTTTGAGCTAACAATATTTCTTATCAGATGTAATATTTTACTTTATTTTAAACAGTTTAACTTTTACTCCTCCCATTTGACTTTTCACGGATTTTAAGGGTTGAGTGAAATCCATTAAAAAGGTGGTAGTTGGGTATTTTAATTGATTAAATTAATTGTAAAGGTGGTAGTAGAGTATTGGCAATTGAAAAAGTAGAGATATTTAGGTAAAAAAAAGGTTAGCCAAAAAAGAAAATGGGACAAGTAGTATGAAAATACCAAATAAGAAAATGGGACAAGTAAACTGAAATGGAGGGAGTATAGTTTAATTTTTTTAATAGTTCGACATTTTGACACCTTCACTATATTTTTGCATTAGTCATTATTATTAAACTATCATTATGTATCGAGAATGTCGCTACTGCTAAAAATACGCATCAATAGCAATAGTAACACTCGTTGGTATTGCCAAATGACCATCAGCACACTACACTGCACAAATAAAACCCTTCCCTATGGATCCAACTCAATTGCACTTAGCCAACATTCAGCCAAGACTCATCAATGATATTATCATTCGACGACTAGCAGGTTGACCTGTAGGTGAGGCTAGTATATAAAGACTCAAACATTAGATACTATAATTGAGCTGACTATCGCACATAAACTTATGTTATTTTATCATTTGAGCTTTATTGTTTTTATTACAAACGGTATATAATGTAAACAAATTACAAACGGGAATTTGTTTCAAACCCCTTTAAGATGACAAAAAAGAAATTACAACTCAATTACAAAGCAAATGGAAAGTGAAGATTAGTTTGTAACACAATATGTTACCCGGAAACTTGATACAAGTTGTAGGCGTGTGCTCACTTTCCTTTTGTGATATTTCCCCCACAACGGTACTTGGGTTTAGATGTGGAAATTCACAACGAGATACAAACAACTCCAACACTACCTTAGTACTTAGGTAGTGTAACGTAACAACAATGTGTTTATAGAAATTATGAGAAATGTATTACTTGAACAAAAGTTAATTACTCTCTTGATCAAGCTTAAGAACAAATGAGAGAGGAGAGCAAAGAATTCAGAATATTCAAATGAAAGGTGCCAGCAACACAATCACCCAAGGTCCTCTATTTATACTAATAGAGGAGCCTTAGCTTTAATCACCCAATTGATTGTGTTTTAATACAATCATAATCACCAAAATGAATGTTGCTAATGAATTAGCATTACTCCCCTTCATAATCTCAGAGATTATGAGAATTATGAAGGAATCCAAGGCATTTACTACAAAGAAAACGGGAAGAAAAAGGCAACGGTACACTCCAGGGGGCAATCGCCGAGTCGGCGACGAGCCCACAAAAGTGGGCGCCGACTCGGCGCCAAGTCTCTGCCTCAAACCAGTTTCTCCAGTAGCCAAGCGCCGAGTCGGCGACGAGGCTACACAAGGGAGCGCCGACTCGGCGCTTTCCTTCTGCCCATTTTCCCTTGTTTTTCTTATGTTTTCTCAAACACCTTATTTGGACCTCGTAATTTAATACGTATATTGTCCCACTATTATAATAGCTTTAATTGATATATTACGGACTTAAACTGTCCCACTACCTTAGTAGTACTTAGTGATTAAAATACTCAGGATTATTATGTAGTATATATTATTATACACTAAATGTTCAACAATCCTCCCCCATTTTGGGTATAATAAGCCTCTCATTTACCAAAACTCATAATACATTTCATGCATCAACGCTAATATCCCTACGGATTGAATTAACGCCTAGTACAACACACTTAACAAGTGATCGAGCCAGAATTGATTTCCATTCGGAATTGAATCAAATGACACTTCTGACCACTTGAAGATGTAGTACACACAAAACAAATAACACAAAGTTATTAACTTGACACATTATAAGGCCGTGTCCGTATCTAATTCATAAGTTTATCATAGTCATTATGCCAATCTTGACTACTTGAAGCGGCCACACTTCAAACTTATATAGGTAGGTTCTCATTACGTATAAAACATATCCCCGTGACTTGGATATAGCACCAAGAGCTCTTCAACTCTTGATCTTGAGAACTTTCAAGACGACTACCTTATTCCATCACGGTACAAAGCAACGATGGGTCATGCAAGAGTTGCTTTAACAAAAACCAAGAGGACTTTACCACATTGAATTCAGACACGATGTTACTCATGCGTGAATTGGGCTTTCCCAAATGATTTTACTGACATAAACCGATCTCAATTGAGGCTTTCTCAATTGAGTCTCTATTCATGGCTTTCGTAAACGAATCCGCCACATTGAACTTAGTGTTCACATAGTCAAAAGTTATGACCCCGTTAATGATAAGTCCTTGCACAAGGCTATGCCTTAGAGCAATATGACGAGACTTACCATTATACACTTGACTATAAGCTCTACCTAAAGCCGTCATGCAATCCGCATGAATCGCCACCGGTGAGATTGGCTTAGGTAACAAAGGTATCTCAAACATGAGATTCCTCAACCACTCAGCTTCACTAGCTGCTGAAGCTAAAGCGATAAACTCAGCTGACATCGTAGAGTCGGCTATACATGTTTGTTTCTTAGAAGACCAAGAAATGGCACCTCCCCCATAAACAAACACCCATCCACTAGTAGAAGAGTTGTCCTCTTCATTAGTGATCCAACTAGCGTCAGAATAACCTTCTAGAATAGGAGGTTCCCCGCTATACGTAATACCAAAATCCTTGGTACGCAACAAGTATCTTAATACTCTCCTTATCGCCATCCAATGATGGGGACCTGGGTTACTAGTAAATCTACTAAGTTTACCCACCGCAAATGCTATGTCAGGCCTTGTACTAGTCATAGCATACATCAAAGATCCTATGACCTTTGAATACTCCAATTGTGAAATTGGTTGACCGGTATGTTTTGCAAACTTCATACCCGGTTCCATGGGAGTAGAGACCGGCGCTTTATCAAGCATATTAAACCGCTTAAGTATCTTCTCAACATAGTGAGCCTGACTTAACTTAATACGGTTCCCTTGCCTTATGATCTTAATACCTAAGATCACATCAGTCTCCCCCATATCCTTCATCTGAAAGGATCTAGACAAAAAATCTTTTGTCTCTTGGACTTGTGTTATACAAGTTCCAAAGATAAGCATGTCGTCAACGTATAGGCAAATGATAACGCCATTACCATGGCTATCGAACTTGCTATACACACACTTATCGGCTTGATTCAACTTGAATCCAAAGGACAATATAGTTTCATCAAATTTTTGATGCCACTGTTTAGGTGCTTGTTTAAGTCCATACAAAGACTTGACAAGTTTACACACCTTTTGTTCTTGTCCTTTCAAAACAAACCCTTCGGGTTATTTCATATATACTTCCTCATCTAATTCCCCATATAGAAATGCGGTTTTAACATCCATTTGATGTATTTCTAGATGATAGACCGTAGCTAACGCTACCAATAACCGAATAGTGGTTATTCTTGCAACCGGTGCATATGTATCGAAATGATCGATACCGTGCTTTTGTCTAAAGCCTTGAGCCACTAAACGGGCTTTGAATTTATCAATAGTACCGTCGATTTTCATTTTCTTTCTGAAAATCCACTTGCAACCGATTGGTTTACAAGTCGGAGGAAGATCCACTAACACCCAAGTGTTATTTCCCATGATGGATTGCATCTCATCATCGATAGCCTCTTTCCAAAAAGCACTATCATGTGATGCCATAGCATCGCTATAAGTCAATGGGTCACCTTCCACATTATATAAAATATGGAACACTAGAAGATACTTCACTTCTATCACCTTCAACCAAGTATACTTGGAAATCCGGTCCAAAGCTCTTCGCTTTCCGTTGTCTCTTACTCCGTTTAGGAATAGGATCAACTAAATCAAGTTCATCTATTTGTTGACTTTCATCAACATCTAGAAGTGAACTTTGTTGACTATCATCAACACTTTCATTGGTACAACTTTGTAGATTCCTTTGTCTACTCAATGATGAAAATCTATTTTCATCAAAAATGGCATCTCTTGACTCTATAATCGAATGAATCGATATATAGTCATTTTGTTCTATAACATAGAACCTATAGGTTTTGCTATGAATAGCATAGCCGATAAAGATGCACTCAAGCCCACGTTCACCGAGCTTCTTTTTCTTGTTGCCGGGCACTCTTACTATGGCCCTACAACCCCAAACCTTAAGATAACTTAAGTTTGGTTTCTTTTTGTACCAAAGTGCATAAGGAGTTTCCTTATTCGTTCTCATTGGAACTCGGTTAAGAATGTGACAAGCCGTCAACATTGCTTCACCCCAAAATCCATCACTCAAACCCGAGTAGGATAACATGGAATTAACCATCTCTTGTAGAGTACGGTTTTTCCTCTCCGCCACACCATTAGATTGTGGTGCATAACCGGCGGTTGTTTCATGAATTATACCCATTGAATTAAAATAAAGCGGATCATAATATTCACCTCCTTTATCGGTTCTTAACCTTTTAAGTTTACTACCAATTTGTATTTCTACTTCTTGTTTGTAAATCTTAAAATGTTCAAGAGCCTCATCTTTTGAATGCAAAAGATAAACATAACAAAACTTTGAGAAATCATCTATAAAAGTTATAACATACTTTTTGTTTCCCAAAGACGGTGTACTATGAAAATCACAAAGATCACTATGGATTAATTCCAAATTTCGGTTTTTCTTTCAACACTTTTAAACGGTGTTCTAGTGATCTTAGTTAACATGCACGTTTTGCAATTTTTAGACATTTTATTGCACATAGGTATGAGATCATGTTTAGACATAAAAGAGATTTTATCAAAATTTACATGTCCTAGTCTAACATGCCACAAATAATGCAAATCATCACTTTCATTCATGGTAGAAACATTACAAATAGCATTTTTATTTAAATCTAATGAAAGCTTAAAAAGACTATTACATAGATAAGCACGTCCAATAAACAAATTATTTTTGGAGATAATACACCTATCGGCTTCAAACACTAGTTTGTAGCCCAATCGATTCAAAATAGGACCCGAGACTAAATTTCTACCTATTTCGGGTGTGAAATACACATCTCTTAATACTAAAAGATTCCCCGAAGTAAACAATAATTCAACTTGTCCTTTGCCTTGGACCTTGATAGGTGCATTGTTTCCCATGTAGAGATGCTCCCCATCAACAACCTTGTTAAAGGTTTTGAACCATTGCGTAGAATTACATACATGTCTCGATGCCCCCGAATCGACCCACCAAGCCAAGGAATCATCCTGCAAAGCACTAATATTAGTATTCAAAGTAGAAAAACTCATATTAGAATTTTCATCAAAACATGCAAGATTACCTTGTGTGGGTGGTCCCTTGCTTGTAGAAGCTTGACCATTCCCCTTGTCTTTCTTTTGCTTGTTCTTTAGAACAAAGCAATTCTTCCTTCGGTGCCCGGGCTTTCCACATTCCCAACATACCTTTTCGGCATTGGGATTAGTAGCTTTCCCCTTTGAAGAGTCATTCCTCTTCCTTTTATCTCCGGGACGGGATTGTGGTTTCCCTTCCCCAACCATGTTAATTGTTGGTACATTAGGATTATCATCCTTCCGGTTCTCATGAACCCGGATGCTAGACTCGACAATAATATGTTGTCCAAGGTCGGAGAGTGTAATCTCCTCCCTTTTATGCTTAAGAGCATGTCTAACATCCCTCCAAGAAGGAGGCAATTTGTCTATTATGCTTGAAACCAAAAACACTTCATCAATTTCAATTTTATGCAATTTTAGGTTAGCATGCATCCTTTGTAGTTCATGAAATTGATCTATTATAGGGCGATCTTCTACCATTTTATAGGAATTAAAATTACTTACAAGGAACTTTTTGGAGCTAGCATCCTCCGCCATGTATTTGTTTTCAAGAGCATCCCACAATTCCTTAGCGGACTCATGGTATTGGTAGATGTCAAATAATGCATCTTGCATTCCATTGAGGATGTGTCCCCGGCAAATGAAATCGTCATTTTCCCATTTTGAACGTTTGCGATTTTGTTCAAGAATCTCCGTTTCCGGAATCACCGTTTCCGGATCATCCGACTTAGCAACTTCCGGTTTGGGTGAGCTTATAACATAAGCCACATTGAGAGTTGTGAGCATGAACATCATTTTCTTTTGCCAACGTCTAAAGTCGACGCCGACAAACTTTTCTAACTTAGCAAAGTTAGATGTAAAGTCCTTCATTGATGCCATCGGTGAAGATATCACAAAAGATTATTACAAACGGTATATAATGTAAACAAATTACAAACGGGAATTTGTTTCAAACCCCTACACTACAAAAAAATTGCAACTCAGCGACCCAAATTAGCGACTGGACAGATTTAGTCGGTATTACCGACTACACAGCGACTAAAATACCGACAAACTTATTTTAGTCGGTAATACCGACTAAACAGAGACAAAAAATCTTTGGTCGCCGTTTGCAGACCAACTTGCGACTTTATGTTTTAGTCGCTACTTTGCCGACCACAAATGTAGTCGCTAGTTAGTCGCCAAAAAAGAAAAAAGGAAAAAAAATACGGGAATAAACGTTTTATTTCTGCCGACTAAACTCCGACTTAGTCTGAGTCGTTAGGTAGTCGGTAATATCCTGATTTTGTCTATAAATACCCCCCCCCCCTTCGTCATTTTCCACTCGCCCCAATCCGGCCATTTCCCTCTTCTCTCTATAATTTATCTGTTCTTCTCTTGTCGCCATCCACCACCACTCCTATTTAACTCTCCTACTTGAGAAGAATTAAGTAGGGGTGGAGGTGGACGGCGAGAAGTTGAAAAACAAAAAAAAAACGGTCTCGAAATATTAATAAAACGATTCATTCAAAATAAACCTTTCAACTTTATCATGTTTCTCACTTGCCCCGTTCTCTTCGTACCCATACTCGAGTTTGTTTACTTAAGTATGGGTTCGGGAAGAACCGGACAAATTGCGAAACATAAATTTAACAGTTCAATCGTATCAAAAATATGGAAAAATTTGATATTAAAGGTATGAACCACATTTGCTTATAAACATACATAAATTTGTTTTTCATTGTTGTTCACTGTATCCCTCCCCTTTCCACTCGTACATGGTTGTTGTTCACTCGTATAAGGTTAATTTCAATCGGTGTACGTGTGGATAAAGGGGTGGGATATAGTGATTAACATGAATTTATTGTATTCGATTCTCTCCACGCGTACATGGTTAATTTAATCGGTGTACGCGTAGAGACGGGGTTGGATAATTAACATAAATTTAATGGTTGTTTTTAAGCAAATGAGACTTGCCTCAAATTTGTTTTTCACTGTATCCCACCCTCTCCACTCGTACATGGTTAATTTCAATCGGTGTACGCGTGGAGAAGGGTGGGATATAGTGATTAACATACTCTAATTTAAATGGTTATATTTATTGTATAAAAGTTGTTTAATGTTTTTCACTGTATCCTATCCCTCTCTATTCGTACATTATTAATTTAAATCGGTGAAATGATTAATATTAATAGGTGTACGAATGGAGACCGGGGTAGGATATAGTGATTAACGTTATTATATTTTTGTACACTTAATCACAAAATTCGAAATATTGTATAAAAGTTGTTTAATGTTTTTCACTGTATCCTATCCCTCTCTACCCGTACATTATTAATTTAAATCGGTGAAATGATTAATATTAATAGGTGTACGGATGGAGATTTGATAGGATATAGTGATTAACGTTATTATATTTTTGTACACTTAATCACAAAATTCGAAATATTGTTTAATAAAATTTTAATGAGCTTTTTTTCGTGCCATTTATAATAATTAGTCGTACTGAATTGAAATATATGTTTTTTTCCTACTTATTATCTTGTATGTTTACTATAAAATTGTGTTAGAAACGTTTAAAATATGTTTCTCAAAATTGAAAAAAATGCGCAACGTATTATTTCTAGCTAGAAGCTAACAAAGCAGTAACTGACGGTTCTGGCTTGACTTGTTCACAAAGTGTAGTTTTAAGTTATCTTGGTTTCAAGTGTTTTGCCTAAGGCTATTATCACTAGAACTATCGAGATTGTAACAATTGTTTGAACCCCTACGGCATCGTCTTTTATTTTTGACGTCATGGACATGAAAATCCTTAACATGGGTTTACGAACTCAAAGAAGGTGGATGTACACCCCATACTCTACGACATCTACGATTACATCCAACTTCTTTCAGTTCGTAAGTCCATGTTTAGTATTTCTATGTCCATCACGTCAAGAATAAAAGGCGATGCCATAGGGGTTCACACAATTGCTACAATCTCGATATTTTTAGTGATGATAGCCTGAATCAAACACTAGAAACCAAGAAACTCAAACCTGCACTTTGTGAACAAGTCAAGTTAGAATCGTCAGTTACTGCTTTTTAGCTTCTAGAAATGACCATAAAATTTACGATGCTTATTTTCTACAATTTTGAGAAACATACTTTAACGTTATCAATTTTTATAGTACATACGAGTATCTAAGTAAGAAAAAGAACAATTTCAATTTAGTACTAATTATTATAACTCAAAATGGCCGGAAAAAAGCTATTAAAATATGTTCTTTATTATATCCTTTCTCTTTTCATCTCGTACATGGTTAATTTCAATCGGTGTACGTGATGATAAAGGGGAAGGATGTAGTGATTTACATAAATTATAATGAGTTTTTTTCTTCACTATATCCTTTCTCTATTCATCTCGTACATGGTTAATTTCAATCGGTGTACGTGATGATATAGGGGAAGGATGTAGTGATTAATATAAACTTAATGTAGTATTTTATTGTAGAAAAAATTATAATGAGCTTTTTTTTCGTGCCGTTTTGTTGTAATAATTATCAATACTTAATCGAAATATATGTTCTTCTTACTTATTGTCCTGTATGTTTACTATAAAAATGTGTTAGAAACGCTTAAAATATGTTTCTCAAAATTGTAGAAAATGCGCAACGTATTATTTTACTTATATTTGCTACTGAAAAAGAATAATTTTTGATTTGCAAGGCGTTGGTTTGCCCGATAGTGGTATTTACGGCATATTCTACTACCTCTAGTTCATCATTTGGTGGCTTCCATTTGTTTTAAGATATGAACAATGTCAAAAAACATATAGAAGCCACTTAATGGTGAATTAGAGGGAGTATAGGTTGTAAAGTCCACTATTGGGCAGCTAACGCCATGCAATGAAAAAAATTTTCTTAGTAGAATGATCATAAGTAAAGTTACGATGCGTATTTTCTACACTTTTGAGAAATATACTTTTAACGTTATCAATTTTTATAGTACATACGACGAACTAAGTAAAGAAAAACACAATTTCAACTTAGTACTAATAATTTTAAAACAAAATGGCCGGAAAAAAAGCTCATTTTAATTTTTTTTTTTAATGATTTACCGACTATTGTGCGACTACTTTCTAAGTCGCCAACTAGTCGGTACAATGTGGTCAAAAGGAATTTATTACCTGAGTATCCGTGTCAAAACGGTCAAAAAGCACTTATTACATGAATAGCTGTGTTATTAGCGACTATCCTGCGACTATTACTTAGTCGCCAGGTAGTCGTTGAATTCAAAATTTTTTGTCTTCCCAACGTCTTTCAAACATTAACTGCGGTAATAAATTAGGGCGGTGGGACGGTTAAAATTACTGTGTTGTTAGCGACTAGCCTGCGACTATCTCTTAGTCGCCAGGTAGTCGGTGATTTCAAAAGTTTTTGTCTTCCCAACGTCTTTCAAACATTAACTGCGGTAATAAATTAGGGCGGTGAAACCGGTAAACTTTTACTCCGACTACCGTGGTAGTCGGTGATTAGTCGGTAACTTATTCGCCATACGTTCAGAAATACCTATAAATAACCTTCATCGACAGTTTCTTCAAAGAAAAAAAAACCTTCATCGATAGTTACTATTCTATTTCATATCAATCAATTCTCTCTTAATTTCATTCTATCAAAAATATTTAGGTATGATATTAGTATTTTACGGTTTCAATATCTCGTTGCTATGTTTCTCACTTTGCCCTTCTCTTCCTCACATTCGTACTCGAGTTTTTTCAATACAGTACGGATGTGGAAAGTTACGGGCAAGGTGATTAATATAGATTTTACGGTTTCAATTGTATAGGACAAAAATTTGAATGAGCTTTTTTTCCGTGTCATTTTGTTGTTATAATTATCAGTACTTAATCGAAATATATGTTTTTCTTACTTATTATCGTGTATGTTTACTATAAAAATG
Source organism: Amaranthus palmeri (assembly GCA_019776075.1). NCBI lineage: Eukaryota > Viridiplantae > Streptophyta > Magnoliopsida > Caryophyllales > Amaranthaceae > Amaranthus > Amaranthus palmeri. The sequence goes on from JAAKBH010000558.1 coordinate 49,661, forward strand.
TGTTATATACGCTTAAAATATGTTTCTCAAAATTGAAGATAATGAGCAGCTTCTGAGGTTCCATATTTTGATTTACAGTCGTTACTTTTCATCTCATATTTTGAAGACCTACGTGGTCTTAGACCAGTAACTTCTATTTCCTCACTTTTTTTCATAGCTGGTAGTGTTTGCTTTCAAAAATTTTTAATTTTATGGTCATTTCTAGAAGCTAACAAAGCAGTAACTGACGGTTCTAGAACATAACATTAACAATCTTTCAAGGCAAACACTACCAGCTATGAAGAAAAGTGAGGAAATAGAAGTTACTGGTCCAATATCACGTAGGTCTTCAAAATATGAGATGAAAGTAACGACTGTAAATCAAACCCCAGAAGCTACTCATTGTCTACAATTTTGAGAAACATACTTTTAACGTTATCAATTTTTATAGTACATACGACGCACTAAGTAAGGAAAAACGCAATTTCAATTTAATTTTTTTTTAATTTAGTACATCTGGCTTGCACGCTTGTCCGTACTGCATGGATGACTCCAAAGCCTTTTATTTAAGGCACAGTAGAAAAGTCAGTTGGTTTGACTCACATAGGAGATTTTTAGATAGTACACACCGATTTCGTAGAAACCGGGTGCTTTTTAGCCGTGGAGTTGTTGAGAAGGCTGTAATGCCCGAAATACGTACGGGAAATGAGCTTTTGGAGGAGTTGGATCGTTTTGGGTTTTTAAGGGTGTTTGAAGACGATGCAGCAGAGTTCAACGCGGATTTAAGTAGACAGTGTGTTGGATGGAAGAAGAGAAGTATCTTTTGGGATTTGCCGTACTGGAGCACAAATATGATCCGTCACAACCTTGACGTGATGCACATTGAGAAGAACTTCTTTGATAACATTTTCAACACAATAATGTGTGTGCCTGGAAAAACTAAGGATCATCTCAAGGCACGTCAAGATTTAGCGGAGCTCGGGATCCGGTCGGAATTGCATCCAGTTGGTTCTACCATTCCCAAGGCATCATACACACTAAACAGAGAGCAAATGGCTGTCCTTCTGGAGTGGCTTAAAACTCTGAGATTTCCTGATGGGTATGTCTCTAATTTAGCCAGGAACATCGACATGGCTAAACATCAAGTATTCGGGATGAAGAGTCATGATTGTCATGTGTTCATGCAACGACTGATTCCTATTGCATTTCGAGAGTTGCTGCCAGAAAAAGTATGGGAAGCTCTTACTGAAATTAGTCTGTATTTTAGAAGTCTTACTTCTCCGCGAATTTCTGCCGCAGATATGTGGAGGTTGGACGAGGAAATTGCAGTTGTGCTATGTAAGTTAGAGACTATATTTCCTCCAACATTCTTTGACGTCATGGAACATCTGCCTGTTCATCTAGCTTACGAGGCGAGGATTGCTGGCCCGGTACAATATAGGTGGATGTATCCCTTTGAGAGGTAATTACTAATTACACGTCTAAAATATTAGTACTATTTACTTTTCTGATAACTTTTTACATGTCTTAATAATTACTCTTTGGTTTAAATTACAGGTATCTTCGACATTTAAAACTTAATGTAAAAAACAAAGCACATGTTGAAGCCTCGATCTGCAACGCATATCTTAATGAAGAAGCATCATACTTTGTATCGCATTACTTTGGGCCAGATGTTCGATGCAGAGTTAGAGATCTACCTAGAAACGATGATGGATTCTTTACCAACGTCAGACCGGGTGTTTTGTCCATATTTACACACCCAATCAAACTTCATGGTCGGGGTAAGGCTCTTATGTTGGATGAAGCAGATCTCAAAATTGCTCAGACTTATATTCTGCGAAACTGTCCAGAGGTGAATCAATTTTATGATCAGTTCGTACACTTAATCACAAAGTACGAACCTAATCTAAACGCAGAGCAAGTTGACCATGTGGTCCAAGACCAGTTTGCCGCATGGTTTAAACAGATTGTGAGTACACGTTAACCATCGTTACTTGTTGTCTAAATAATATTACGTATTTACATTGAATTATTGTTTTTATATGCAGTCCAGGGACGGGTTTCTTGACGGTGTGGATAATGCCGATATTCTTAAGGACCTCGCCGAGGGACCTTTGCACAAGGCACGTCGCTATGATGTTTGTTACGTGAATGGTTATAGATTTCACACTATGTCTCATTCCTCAAAAAAGAAATCTTCTGAGAACAGCGGGGTGTGCGTGAAATCCGATGATAACAGTCCGGATGAAACCGACTTTTACGGACAGTTAGAAGATATTATTGACCTCGAGTTTCGAGCACTTCCAATGAAACGGGTCACTCTATTCAAATGTCATTGGTTTGATCAGACTACCACCGGATACGGCCATGGTACGAGAATCCATCCGCGTTATAAGCTGGTTGACGTTCATATTGGTCGATCCTATAGAAAATACGATCCTTTTGTGCTAGCCTCTCAAGCTTCCCAAGTTTATTACTTATCCTATCCCAGTTTAAGGCAAAACATGAAAGATTGGCGAGCCGTTTGCAAAGTCAGATCAAAGCAATTCGAGGACACTGCTTTTCAACTGGAAGAGAAATCACCGGATTTTGTGGTAAATGAAGATGTTTCCGACGCACAAGTCGAGCCGTTGCGTGATCCCGCTGGAGAACTTTTAGTCTTAGACGAAACGGTTCATGATGACGAGGAAAATGAAGACAACGACGAAGACCTTGTATTATCTGACGACGAGGATGTCGATGACGATTTTGTAACCCAATAATATGTTATTAATAATTATATGTTTATTTAAAGTTCTTTTTTTACATTGGGTCGTAAATTTTGTATATTTTAATATCGTATTTAAAATTTTATTATTATTAATTATAAAATAATAATAATAACAATAATAATAATAATAATAATATAATAATAATAATAATAATAATAATAATAATAATAATAATAATAATAATAATAATAATAATATTAATAATAATAACGAAAACAATTAAAAAAGAGGCGCCAAATTCAAATCTCCGACTAAACTACCGACTACCCGTTAGTCGCCAGGTAGTCGCTAGTTTGAATCACGTAGCTTCCCAGAGAAGCTACTCTGATTGACAGGTGCATTGGAAAGGTAAAAAACTTTTCAGTATACCGACTAGCCAGCGACTATTCTTGAGTCGCCAGGTAGTCGGTATACTGAAAAGTTTTTTCACTTTTACACGTTTTCTGAAAAGTTACTGCAGGTAATTATTGAAGATGTTGACATTCTTACCGACTACTTGGCGACTATATGTGAGTCGGCGGATAGTCGGTGACATGAACAGTTTTTTTGGTTTTTTCAACCGTCTTTTCAAATATTAACTGAGGCAATAAATACGGGAGGTTAAACGGTTAAATTATCACCGACTAGCCACCGACTAACTCTGGGTCGCCCAATGGTCGGTGATATTTACGGTTTTAATCCAAACGTTTGAAATTTACCCTAATATGCACCGACTATTTATCGACTCAGTTTGAGTCGCAGGGTAGTCGGTAGCATTTTTATATAAAAACCCTAAACAGTCCTTTTTTCCGTCATTTTCATTCTCATTTCTTTCCATTCTCGTTTTCTCTCTTTCTCTCTTCTTCCAAACCGTCACTTTCTTTCTCATTCTCTCTTCATTCATCATTCTCATCCATCATTCTCATTCTTTCTCTCATCATTCTCATTCTTTCTCTTCCAAACCGTCACTTTCTCTCTTCCAAACCGTCACTTTCTTCCTAGATTCCAAGTTTTTTTTTCCAAGTTTTAAAGGTTTGTCTTTTTTTAAGTTTTTTTTTTCCATGAACATGATTTTTCATGATTTTTGTATAATTTTACATGTTTATTTCGGATGATTTATGTTGTTTTTAAGGTTTTTTTCGTTTTTTTATGATCTTGTTTTATGTGTTTAGATGTTTATGATCTTGATTTTAAGAATGTTTACATGTGTATGATCTTGTTTACATGTTTGTGTTTTAGGGTTTAAATGATTCTTTTTTCATTTTTTCGAATTTTTTCAATAGCTTAATATTTTTAGGGTTTACATGAAAAATACTAGTTCATATGTTTTTAGGGTTTGCATGGTTTTTTTTTTTTGGTTTAGTTTTTTTTTTTCGAATCATGTTTCCTCTTTTTTTTTTTTTTGTTTTTTTTTGTTGTATCATTTTTTTTTCCGAAAAATATATGTTTTTAGGTTTATATGTTATGTTTTTTTTATCATATGTTTATGTTTTTTAGGGTTTAGATGAAATATACTTGTTCATATGTTTTTAGGGTTTACATGTTTTTTTTTTTTTTTGGTTCATTTTTTTTATTTTCGAAAATTACTTGTTTATTTTTTTATGGTTCTTTTTTTTCAATATTATTTTAGGTTTATATGTTAGGATTTACATGAATTATACTTGTTCATATCTTTTTTTGTTTTTTTTTTTTTGGTTTTTTTTTTTCGAAAAATACATTTATTTCGTTTTTTACATGTTTATTTCGTTTTTTACATGTTTATTTTCGAAATTTTACATGTTTATTTTGTTTTTTTAATTTCGTTGGTTCATTTTTTTAAATTTTCTTAGTTTATTTTGATATTATTTTGATATTATTTTCTGTTTAAATAATTTGTTAAATTTAGATGCCTAGAATGCGAAATCATTTAAACCAGCGCATCGACCCTCGAACCGGTCAGCCATATGACCCTGATTCGCGACCGGTTCGACAGCTTGCCCGTTCTGACCCGGGCACCCAAGCGGTTCCGCTCTCTGCGGATTTAGAGGAGCATTTTCTCCGGTCAGACTTTAGGAGGGCACCTGGGTCTGTCGATCGCTCTCCGGTGTCATCACGTGCTTCGCCACGTAACGCACCCACACCGGATAATGACACAGCCCAGGGCCCGCCACGCGAGGACCCTCCACCTCCACCCCTACACCGACCACCTCCACTTCCATGGCTGCCCATCGAGGGCACGTTTGCCAACGTGGATGGCAACCAAGTATCAACGTCCATTCGTAGGACGTTTGAGGCCTACCAAGATCCTGATGGGTATGCTTGGAAGTACCTATCAAAGGAAACGATCGAGTTCTATTGGGATCAGTTTCAAGTAAGTATATTTACTACATTATTTCATTATTTGATTAACTTTTAACTGACTTGTTTATTGTACTAATACTGATTGTTTTTGTCGTTTCAGAGGCAATGGTCTTGGGATCCCTCCATCACCGACACGGTGCGCAGGGAATGGTTGAAGAGAGCCAAGATCCGGTACAAGGACATGGTTCACTCAATGAGAAAAAGTCTCGAAGCAGATAATGAGTATAAACCTGATTGGGTGTCGGCAGAAGCTTGGCGAGAGTGGACACGCGCCTGGGCAGCTCCTGACTACCAGGCTCAGCGGGAGCGAGGGAAAAAAAACCGTCGCCGGGGCGATTCATCGGGTGTCGCAGAAGTCACCCATACCGGCGGCTCCGTGTCGGCCCGCAGGACACGGCGGATATTGGTAATATACTTAACTTTTTATTAATTTAAATTTTTTTTTTTTACATTATTTATACATTATTTTTATTAAACCAATCATTTTTTTTTTACAGGAAAAAAAGCAGAAACGCGACCCCACCCCTTATGAGTTGTTTCTACACACTCATAAGGTGAAAACAAAAGATGGGTTGCAGTGGGCCAACGAGAAGTCAAAGGCGGTGAACGTAAGTGCAATTAGTGATGTTTTTTTTTATAAGTAATCATGAATCATAGTAGTTAGTTTTTTATGTCCAAGCCCGAAATTTTTATATAGTTTTATGCTTTGTTCAGGACGAGTATTTACGCCTCCATGCCGAGCTGCCGGTAGATGCTCCTCAGGAGAAGGAAAATGACGCCTACTTTGAGGCCGTCAGAATTGTCGAAGCGCAGGATTCGACAAAGAAGTCCTCCAAGGCTGTGTTTGGTCTTGGTGAAGCCGCAGAGACTTATTACTCTGATAGTGCGGCGTCACAGAGTCAAACTCAGGAAACTCCTCCCCCCCTTCAGCTAGTGAACGAGAGGTTGGATGAGCTACAGCAGTCCTTGAACACTGTAACTCAAAACATGTCCACCAACATTTCGAGGGAGGAGTTTGAGCGTCTAGTGCAGGAGCATAAGCGTTTGAGCGATGAGTTAAACCACTTTCTCGGCTTTATGCGCGGCATATTTATCGAAAGAGGTTTTCCTCCACCTCCACCACCCAACTGATCCTACTTATTTGATGATGATGATGTTGATTAAACATTTTTTTTTGTGTTTTTTTTTATGATTAAACATTTATTTGGTTGTTTTTTTTTATGTTTGTATGATTAAACATTTATTTGTTTGAACATTTTCTTTATTAATTTTATTTTTGCGTTTTTTATTATATTCGTTTTTTATTACGTTTTTTATTATATTCGTGCGACAATTTATTTTAGTAATAAAATAATAAAACTGGTCAAATGTGGTTTACAATTGACCACATTTGACCAGTTTTATTATTTTAATATTTAAAATCTAGCGACTAGATTCCGACTAAGGCATTAGTAGGAAAACAGTCGGTAAAAAGAAGCGCCAAAATTTGGTACGCTTTTCAGTCAAAATAAGTTTGACCTTACCGACTACCCTCCTACCACATAAGTAGTCTCAGGTTAGTCGGTAAAAAGAACCGCCAAAATTTGGTACGCTTTTTCAGTCAACATTAGTTTGACTTTACCGACTATCCTCCTACCAAATAAGTAGTCTCAGGTTAGTCGGTAAAAATATGGTCAACATTTGAAGTTTGACTTTACCGACTATCCCCCTACCAAATAAGTAGTCTCAGATTAGTCGGTAAAAATATGGTCAACATTTGAAGTTTGACTTTACCGACTAATTCCCTACTAAAAACTAAGTCGACAGCTAGTCGGTACAATTTAAAAAACATCTTTCAAAAAAAAATAAAAAAAAAAAACAAAATCTCTTTTATTTTTACAGCGACTATTTAGCAACTAAAATATAGTCGGTAGCAGCGACTATGTACCGACACAATTATGTAGTCGGCGGTCCGACTATTCACCTACTAAATGATATTTGGTAGGTACGCCGACTAACTTAACGACTCAATTATTTTACCGACCATTATATACCGACTAAACGTATTTAGTCGGCGGTTAGTCGGTATTTGGGAATACCGACTAATTTACGACTAATTTACGAATAGAGAGGGATAGGATACAGTGAAAAACATTAAACAACTTTTATACAATAAATATAACCATTTAAATTAGAGTATGTTAATCACTATATCCCACCCTTCTCCACGCGTACACCGATTGAAATTAACCATGTACGAGTGGAGAGGGTGGGATACAGTGAAAAACAAATTTGAGGCAAGTCTCATTTGCTTAAAAACAACCATTAAATTTATGTTAATTATCCAACCCCGTCTCTACGCGTACACCGATTAAATTAACCATGTACGCGTGGAGAGAATCGAATACAATAAATTCATGTTAATCACTATATCCCACCCCTTTATCCACACGTACACCGATTGAAATTAACCTTATACGAGTGAACAACAACCATGTACGAGTGGAAAGGGGAGGGATACAGTGAACAACAATGAAAAACAAATTTATGTATGTTTATAAGCAAATGTGGTTCATACCTTTAATATCAAATTTTTCCATATTTTTGATACGATTGAACTGTTAAATTTATGTTTCGCAATTTGTCCGGTTCTTCCCGAACCCATACTTAAGTAAACAAACTCGAGTATGGGTACGAAGAGAACGGGGCAAGTGAGAAACATGATAAAGTTGAAAGGTTTATTTTGAATGAATCGTTTTATTAATATTTCGAGACCGTTTTTTTTTTTGTTTTTCAACTTCTCGCCGTCCACCTCCACCCCTACTTAATTCTTCTCAAGTAGGAGAGTTAAATAGGAGTGGTGGTGGATGGCGACAAGAGAAGAACAGATAAATTATAGAGAGAAGAGGGAAATGGCCGGATTGGGGCGAGTGGAAAATGACGAAGGGGGGGGGGTATTTATAGACAAAATCAGGATATTACCGACTACCTAACGACTCAGACTAAGTCGGAGTTTAGTCGGCAGAAATAAAACGTTTATTCCCGTATTTTTTTTTCCTTTTTTCTTTTTTGGCGACTAACTAGCGACTACATTTGTGGTCGGCAAAGTAGCGACTAAAACATAAAGTCGCAAGTTGGTCTGCAAACGGCGACCAAAGATTTTTTGTCTCTGTTTAGTCGGTATTACCGACTAAAATAAGTTTGTCGGTATTTTAGTCGCTGTGTAGTCGGTAATACCGACTAAATCTGTCCAGTCGCTAATTTGGGTCGCTGAGTTGCAATTTTTTTGTAGTGCCTTTAAGATGACAAAAAAGAAATTACAACTCAATTACAAAGCAAATGGAAAGTGAAGATTAGTTTGTAACACAATATGTTACCCGGAAACTTGATACAAGTTGTAGGCGTGTGCTCACTTTCCTTTTGTGATATTTCCCCCACAACGGTACTTGGGTTTAGATGTGGAAATTCACAACGAGATACAAACAACTCCAACACTACCTTAGTACTTAGGTAGTGTAACGTAACAACAATGTGTTTATAGAAATTATGAGAAATGTATTACTTGAACAAAAGTTAATTACTCTCTTGATCAAGCTTAAGAACAAATGAGAGAGGAGAGCAAAGAATTCAGAATATTCAAATGAAAGGTGCCAGCAACACAATCACCCAAGGTCCTCTATTTATACTAATAGAGGAGCCTTAGCTTTAATCACCCAATTGATTGTGTTTTAATACAATCATAATCACCAAAATGAATGTTGCTAATGAATTAGCATTACTCCCCTTCATAATCTCAGAGATTATGAGAATTATGAAGGAATCCAAGGCATTTACTACAAAGAAAACGGGAAGAAAAAGGCAACGGTACACTCCAGAGGGCAATCGCCGAGTCGGCGACGAGCCCACAAAAGTGGGCGCCGACTCGGCGCCAAGTCTCTGCCTCAAACCAGTTTCTCCAGTAGCCAAGCGCCGAGTCGGCGACGAGGCTACACAAGGGAGCGCCGACTCGGCGCTTTCCTTCTGCCCATTTTCCCTTGTTTTTCTTATGTTTTCTCAAACACCTTATTTGGACCTCGTAATTTAATACGTATATTGTCCCACTATTATAATAGCTTTAATTGATATATTACGGACTTAAACTGTCCCACTACCTTAGTAGTACTTAGTGATTAAAATACTCAGGATTATTATGTAGTATATATTATTATAAACTAAATGTTCAACAGTTTTTTTATTAAGAACGCTTTTTTTAAAATTTTTGAAGAGGTTATGTTCTTAAGAAAAAGTTGTCCTAGTCTACTTTGTACGAGGAAAAAGAAATCTTTTGGCTTACTGAAACTAATGACAACATGTGCTATTTTGCGAATTTGGGTTTGCCAGATTTTGACGGATCAAAGGATATAATAAAGACCTTATTTGGAACTTACTTTTTTTTTTTTTTTTTTGAGATATAATTTGGAACTTACGTAATAAACTATACTATTAGCAAGGTAGGAGGTTCTTAAGACACAAGTATAATCACCACTTACACGTATACTATTGGAAATACTTCACATGTGAGACAAGATCCCACATCGATAAAAAAATGAGTTGTGGACTTGCATATATACTTGGTGAACTAATCCTCCTATGGCCATATGGTTTTGGAAAACAATAAACCTCATCGAGTATATGTGCAAGTCAACGTTCTTGACCCGTGGATTTGTGGGCCCGAGCCCACGGGTTTCCCGTGACCCCACGAGTGGGCCACAGCTAGATTATGTGACGAATTGTCATAGCCTAATATATACAAACAACAAGATTTTGAAATAAAATTTCGTTTTTCTCAATAATCATTATTCAACACCTAGAATTTAACAAGCTATTATATATTTTTAATAAAACTAAGGTAAAACAAATAAAAGGTAGTTAATTTTCTAATGTCATATATGTTTTAATTTAAACGTAAATTCTTGCTGTAGACCGTCTATAGCATAGACGGGTAAATATGGGCCACATGGGCGGACCGAATTAAGTGACAAGGGGGTACAGTTGTACCCCCAGTTTGAAAAAAAAAATTCAGCGACCAGTTTGAAAAAAAAAATTAGGAATCCTATGCTAACGGACAGAAGAGAAAACAAAGGGTTATATGAAGAAACCCTCATTCCTGCTGTCTCTCTCACTCTCTCACTCTCTGGCCTCTCGCCCCTCTCGGTTCTCCATTGAAGCTTGAAGGTTGAAGCTCTCAAGCTCAGCGACTGCCTACTCAGCCGGTCACTAACTCATTGTCAGACCAGTCCAGCGCCACCACCCGACCACCGCCAGTCCGCCACCGCCTCCTGCCTCCACTTTCTCCAATTCTCCATTTGAGGTAAATTCACTAATTCACTAAATTGGTATTCTCCATTTGAATTTTAAAATTTCAATTTTATTCTCTATGATTGAAATTGCTTAAATAAGTTGTTGTTGTTGGCTTGTTGCTTAATTTATGTTATTTTATTTATCAAATTAGTGTTTGTGTAAATGTGTAATTGCCAATTACTCAATTAGGTTTTCAAATTTCAAATTCATGCCATGGGACTATGAGTTGTTAGTGTTTGTATAATTGTGTTGATTGAAAATTGAAATTGGTAATTGTGTTGCTTGAAAATTGAAATTCGTAATTGTAATTGTGTTGCTTGAAAATTGAAATTGCTTGAAAATTAGAATTGACAATTAATTCATGTATTTAATTTAATTAGGAAATGTCAAGTAATTCAAGTTCAAAGAAGTCAATTGCGGGGGATAAACAACCCAATCTTCGTGAATTTATGTGTTTAAAAGAATGAAATCTCAAGGAACATTTAATGAAAGCATTGACTCTCGTGATTTGTACCCCCAGTTTGAAATTCCTGGGTCCGCCACTGATGGGCCAGCACATTTTTGCAACATAAATAACTAATTAGTTATTAGCCTTATTTTTAAATTTAAAATCATTGGACTAGGCTGTTGGCCGTCTTTGACATAGACGGTCTCTCAGAAGACTTTCTGTAATTTAAAAAGTAAAAAATATCAATATCGATAATATAAGTGTAGTGATGGATTATATTATAGTAAAATAAAAATACTAAATATGATAATAATAATAATAATAATAATAATAATAATAATAATAATAATAATAATAATAATACTAATGACATTATTAAAATTTGAAGGCAAAATTTCTCATGAAAAATGACACATACACAACTTTATAGGTAAATAATGCCAAAAATGTTTTATTTATAGTAGTAGACTAATACTTATCGTTACATAGATAGTTTGATAGATTATAGAAACATAGATCAAATATATATTTGACTAGTTTTTGATGTCTCAACTCTCATACATTAACAATTATCATTCAACTAAAATTTGAACACTTGATAATATATCTTCCTTCCACCCTGGAAAAAAATATAAATAATACATAGATGGATTTCATCTAGACGAAACTAAAATTGATGGGTGAAACCTTGGATACATATTGATTTATTTGAAAAAGGTAGGGGTGGCAAAAGCTGACCCGACCTGCTAACCTGATCTGAAACCGACCCGAAATTAGCGGGTCTGGGTTTAGATTTTTGACCCAATTAATTAAATGGGTCAACCCGACCTGATCTGTTTATTAAATGGGTTAGGTTCAGGTTGAATTTTTAAACTCGAAAAATACCTGTTTAACCCATTTATTAAATGGGTCAATCAGGTCAGGTCAACCCATATTACCCAAAATTAACCCATGAATATTTATAAAAAAAAATATACCTTATATTAAAAAAAAAACAGCCCAAGCCCATAACAATTAACAAACCCTAGCCTAGCCGTATTACCTCAAAATAAAAAGCAAACCAGCCGTTTTTTTTACATTCATATAAAACCCTTCCTCCTTATAATTCCTAAATCAGTAAGACACTAACCCTAGCCGTTTTTTTTACATCTTTTGTTCTTGACTTCTTTCTCTTCTAATTTCAGTAAAACCCTAGCCATTTACACCTTCCTCCTAATTCCTAAATCAGTAGAACTCAATGCCTAAATCTAAGGTAAGAACTAATCTCTCCTCTTCTAGTTTCATTGTTCTTCTTTTGTTCTTCATTCGTTTTTTCTTCTGTTTATAAGTCGTTTTCGTTTTCATTGTTATTTCACTGATTTTCATTGTAATTTTCGTTTATTTTGTTCTGTTTATAAGTCGTTTTTTCTTCTGTTTATAAGTCGTTTTCATTTTCATTGTAATTTCACTGATTTTCGTTCCGTTTATTTTGTTCTGTTTATACTTTATAAGTCGTTTTTTCGTCTGTTTATAAGTCGTTTTTTCACTGTTTATAAGTCTGTTTATTTTCATTGTAATTTTCGTTCTGATTTTCGTTCTTGTTATATAAGTCAGATTATTTGTTGTTCTTGTTCTTTTTATTTTATTTTTGTTCTTATTTTTGGTCTTATTTTTGTATAAAAGGTAATGGATCATACCAGTACTGAACCTGAACATGTTGATGTTGACTCCGAAGAAGATTTGGTGGAGGTCAAGAGTACTGACACAATGAACAAGAAGGATACTAAAACCAAAGGTAACAAAACAATTCATATTAATGGTAAGAATTTTAAACGGCAACGTAGACTTACATCTGGTGTGTGGGTAAATTTTGAATTTGTGGATGAAACTGATGAAGAAGGAAATTTGTTATGTAAATGTAAAAAATGTGCAAAAACATTTAGGGCAGATAGTAAAATGGGTACAGGAAATTTGATTCGTCATGTTAAAAATTGCAAAATGAGGACATTTCGTGATGTTGGTCAAATGATATTGGAGAATTCTGCTGCTGGTTTAGAAAATAGATTGCCTGCATTTGATGTTGCTGTTTTTCGTGAACTATTAGCTCTTGCAATAGTAAGACATGATCTCCCTTTCCAATTTGTTGAATATGAAGGTGTTAGGAGATTATTTAGTTATTTAAATCCTACGGTTAAAACAATTTCACGTAACACATCTAAGTCGGATATTGTTAAGATGTATGAAAAGGAGAAGGAGAAATTGAAATATTTGTTGGGTTCAATTAGTAGTAGAATTTGCCTTACTTCTGATTGTTGGAGTTCAATAACCTCAGATGGATATATCACTTTAACTGCACATTATGTTGATGATAATTGGGTCTTAAAAAAGAAGTTGCTTAATTTTTGTTTTATGCCTCCCCCTCATACAGGCGTTCATTTAAGTGATCATGTGTGTTCTTTGTTGAAAGAATGGGGTATTTTGCAAAAGATTTTTAGTATTACTCTTGATAATGCGGCTTCAAATGATGTGTTTGCAGATAGTCTTAAGGGTGAACTTGAATTATTATGTGCAGGGGAATTTTTTTACGTGAGGTGTTGTGCACATATCATGAACTTAGTAGTTCAAGATGGATTGAAAGAAATTGATGATGCTGTGATTAAGGTGAGAGAAAGTGTGAAGTATTGTAAAGGTTCACAAGCTAGAAAACAGCGTTTTTTAAGTTGTATTGAGCATGTAGGCCTTCAAAGCTCAAAGGGGTTAAAACAAGATGTTATTACACGATGGAATTCCACATATTTAATGCTTGAAAGTGCATTGTATTACAAGAAAGCTTTAATTCATTTTCAGAAAGTTGATGCAAACTATATTCATTGTCCTACCGCTGAAGAATGGGCTAAAATTGAAAAAATTTTCAAGTTTTTAAAAGTTTTTTATGAAGCTACTCTTGCTTTTTCCGGGACTAAATATCCTACTGCTAACTTGTACTTTCCTAATGTGTTGAGGGTGAGATTGCTTTTGAAAAGTGAGATGGAGAGTACTGATGGTTTTATGAAGAAAATGGCTTGTAAGATGTATGAAAAATTTGGGAAATATTGGAGTGATTTTAGTATTATTATGGCAGTTGCTGTTGTGTTAGATCCTAGGTTTAAGATGCAATTTGTTCAATGGAGTTTCAAAAAAGTTTATGGAGATGGTGTAATATATGAGGAAGAAGTGGCTAAGGTGAGGGAGAAAATACAAGAAATTTATAATATCTATGCTCTTAAACTATCTACAACTTCTCCAAGACAAAATTATGGAAGTTTACATGTTGGAAATGTTCAAGATGCTTCTGATGAGTTTATGACTGTAAGTTGCTGATTTTTTCCATAATTTTCTGATTTTTTTTGTTTTTTTTATCTTTTAGAGATTTAAATCTACATGCTTGTTTTATTCTTTTATAGGACTTTGATAGTTTCTCCACTGAGCATAGTTCTGTGACTATGAAATCTGACTTGGAGATGTACTTTGAAGAGCAATTAGTCCCTCGTTCTGTAAATCTTGATATTCTGTCACATTGGAAGGCAAATGCTTCCCGTTATCCAGTGCTTTCTTTGATGGCTAGAGATATTCTTGCTATTCCTATATCAACTGTGGCTTCTGAATCTGCGTTTAGCATTGGTGGACGTGTACTTGATTGCTATCGTAGTGCATTGAAGCCTAATGTTGTTCAAGCTATAGTTTGTCTCAAAGATTGGACATTTGAAGGAGGTATATTTCTATATTCCGATAAGTCTAAGTTAATATTAGTTATAAATTATTTATTGTTTGATAAATTATTTTTTGTTTGTTAATGAAGCAAAAATGGAGTCTCAATTAGATGAGCTATGTGGATTGGTGATGAAAATTAAAGTTGAAGAAGAAGAAGAAGACATTTCTTGCCCAAGCCCAAGTCCAAGCCCAAGTCCTAGTCCAAGCTTTGATCAAGTATCTTCATCGGCTAGTTTATTTTAGACCGATATGTTTGTAAAAACTTATTATGGTGCTTCATTTTAAACTACTTTATTTTAGACATTTCTTGACCGTCGAGTGTCGACGACTTTTGAAGACTTGATGTTTGTAAAAACTAATTATGGTGCTTTTGATGACTTTATGAATGATGGATTATGTATGGATAGTTTATTATTAGCAGGTTAAATAGGTCAATTATGATGACCTGAACTTATGGGTCAAATGACCCAAAAAATGACCCAAATGAAATAGCAGGTTAAATGGGTAAAAAGCGGGTTGACCCGATTTGCTACAGATCAGGTCGGGGTTTCAATTTTTGACCCAATTAAATAAATGGGTCAGTTCAGGGTCAATGGTCTAATGACCCATTAATATATGACCCGAACCTGAAAACGACCCAACCTGATCTGTTTTTGCCACCCTAGAAAAGGTGTACATACTTTATAGGTTTGTTGGAGTCCTTCTTGCCCAATTATCATAAGGGATATATATATATATATAATATATATATAAATATATATATATATAGATATATATATATATATTATAATATATATATATATATATATATATGTATATATATATATATATATATATAGAATAATGTAATATATATTATATATATATATGTTATATAGATAATAATAGTATATAGAATATATATATATATATATATATATATAGCTAATAGATATAGATATATATATATATATATATATATTTATATATATATATAATATATATTAATAGATATATATTATAATATATATAAACATATATTATATATATATAATAGGTACTAAATAACTATAGATATATATATATATATATATAGAGTATATAAAAAGACTATATACTCTAATCTCTCTATATGATATAATAGATGAGATATATATATATATATATATATATATATATCTCCTTAGCTTATGAAGTGTGTACATCATGTGTCTCCCCGATAATATACTGACATTCACAATAAGTCTAGCCTAATTTAACATGGTATCCGAGCCGATGGTTCAATCAAAAAATTAGAAAATGGTAGGTCCGAAAAGAATGGCTTTCCTACCCTAATTGATTACTCCCACATACGAACTTGAAGGGGGTTCGCATGTGAGGGGGAGTGTTGGGATAAGTTATTCCACATCGACAAATTGAAAAAGGTGTGCATACTTTATAAGTTATTGGAGTCCTTCTTCCATTTGCCATATAATTATGGGATTATATATACCTTTTTAGCTTATGAAGTGTATGCACCTCATGTCTTCCCGTTAATATGTTGTCATTTACAATAAGTTCACCTTTTTGCAAATTCATAGGATAGATTTAGAGTATGTAAAATATATGAAAGATGTTCACTTTATTAATTGTTATCTACATGAAATTTTATATCAAACCTCAAATATTCATTATAGTTTTCTATGAGTAAAATACAGATGAGAAATTAATTTTTCCTAGCATTTCCAAATTTGGATAATTTTAGTTTGTAGTATTGGTTTTTGGGTGGGGCAAACAATTAATAAGGTTGACAAAGTCTCAAAAACTAATATGATGAGCTGTGTGTTTGGCATGATGGAGTGAATCATGGGGATAATTTTAACTAATACTCCAACAACTTGCATTGTAATAATTATTATTATAGTTTATGAGTGATGACTGGGACTGAACTTTGTCATTTTTGTTTGTCAATGCTTATAGGAATAGTTGTAGTTGACTTATAATACATCAGATTTGTTCACTTAAAACAAATTAGCAATAATTGTGTTATGTGGCCAACATATATCACAAAGTTAATTAAATAATTATTTGAGATAATGTTGCTCACGCAACTATGAAAATACTTTTAATTATATGCCATTCTCTCATTAGCTAAAGTTTTTTTTATGTAAAAAAATAAAAATGCATATTTACTTTCAACTGCATAATACAAAATCAATCAACATAGGGTTTAATCTTGTTATAGTAGAATTATACATAACTCGTGTAAAAATCCGTGCATTGCACGGTTTTTTTAGCATCAACGTCTATGAACATGATATTGAAAAAATAAAGTAATAGATATTACACTACAAAAAAATTGCAAACTAGCGACTACGCGATATAGTCGTAAATTAGTCGGTATATGTGTATACCGACTAACGTCCGACTAAATATAGATAGTCGGTATACAATGGTCGCTAAGAGAACTGGGTCGCTAATTTAGTCGACGTACCTACCAACAGTCTCATAGTAGGTGGCTAGTCGGACCTCCGACTGTTTGGCTGTGTCGGAGCTTAGTCGTTGCTACCGACTAAATTTTAGTTGCAAACTAGTCGCTGTAAAAATAAAACAGATTTTGCTTTTTTTATTTTTTTTTTTTTGAAAGATGTTTTTTAAAATTTTACCGACTAACCTTCGACTCAGTTTTAATAGGAGATTAGTCGGAATAGTCAAACTTCAAATGTTGACCATATTTTGGCGCCTCTTTTACCGACTAACCTGAGACTACATGTTTGGTAGGAGGATAGTCGGTAAAGTCAAACTTATGTTGACTGAAAAAGCGTACCAAAATTTGGCGGTTATTTTTACCGACTAATTACCGACGCCAGTTTAGTAGGCGATTGGTCGGTAGTTCCGACTGTTTTCCTACTAAAGGGATAGTCGGAATCTAGTCGCTAGATTTAAAATATTAAAATAATAAAACTGGTCAAATGTGGTAAATTGTTGACCACATTTGACCAATTTTATTATTTTATTACTAAAATAAATTGTCGAACGAATATAATAAAAAATGTAATAAAAGATGAAAACGCACAAATAAAATTAATAAAGCAAATGTTCAAATAAATAAAAATACAAACGTAAAAAAACTTCAAAATAAATGTTTAGACATACAACCCATTGTTTTTAAATAAAAATAAAATCATCATCATCAAATTAGTAGGATCAGACGGGTGGGGGAGGAGGAGGAAAACCTCTTTCGGCAAATACATTGCGCATAAAGCCGAGAAGATGTTGTACCTCACCGCTCAAACGCTGATGCTCCGCCACTAGCCGCTCAAACTCCTCCCTCGAAATGTTCGAGGTCATGTTTTGAGATACTTGGTTCAAGGACCGCTGTAGCTCATCCAACCTCTCGTTCACTAGCTGGAGGGGGGGAGGAGTGGCCTGGGTTTGACTCTGTGACGCCGCACTATCAGAGTAATAAGTCTCTGCGGCTTCACCAAGACCAAACACAGCCTTGGAGGACTTCTTCGTCGACTCCTGTGCTTCGACATTTTTGACGGCCTGAAAGTAGGCCTCATTTTCCTCCTCATCAGAAGCATCGATAGGCAGCTCGGCATGGAGGCGTAAATACTCGTCCTGAACAAACCATAAAATTATATAAAAATTTCGGCAGAGTTTCGACTATAAAATTACTAAACCAAAAATTACATAACCCTGAAATAAAAGCTAAACTACGAAAACAGCTATCAAACCAGCATTTCCTCAAAATCCAATATCAAATGTCCAAAGTATTCTAAAACAGCTAATTTACCAAAAGCTATACTAGTTACCAAAAAACTAACTACTATGATTCATGAGTACTTAAACAAAGAACATAATTAATTGCACTTACGTTCACGGCCTTGGACTTCTCGTTGATCCACTGCGACCCGTCCTTTGTTTTCACCTTATGAGTGCGTAGAAACAACTCATAAGAGGAAGGCGTGCGCTTCTGCTCTTTTTCCTGTAAAAACAAAGTGGATGGTTTAATAAAAATAATGTATAAATAAACAAAAAAACAAAATTTTAAAAATTTAAATTAATAAAAAGTTAAGTATATACCAATATCCGCCGTGTCCTGTGGGCCGACACGGAGCCGCCGGTATGGGTGACTTCTGCGACACCCGTTGGATCGCCCCGGTGACGGTTCTTTTTCCCTCGCTCCCGCCTAGCCTGGAATTCTGGAGCTGCCCAGGCCTGTATCCACTCTCCCCAAGCCTCCGTCGACACCCAATCTGGCATATATTCATTATCCTCTTCATAACTTTTTCTTATAGAATGAACCATGTCCTTGTACCGGATCTTGGCCCTCTTCAACCACTCCTTGCGCACCGTGTCGGTGATAGAGGGATCCCAAGACCATTGTCTCTGAAACGACAAAAACAATCAGTATTAGTACAACAAACAAGTCAATTAAAAGTTAATCAAATAATGAAATAATGTAGTAAATATACTTACTTGAAACCACTAGTGGAAAAAACGACATTAGCTGCGGTTTTTTGACCAGTATAGGCTGCGGTTTTTGGTCGCAGCACTTGTTATAGCAGCAGATGAAATTTTTTTATTGGCTGCGGTCCTTATAACCGCAGCCTATAGTCTATTTTAAGAACAAAAAAAAGAGACTAAAGCTGCGGTTGTTTAAAAAACCGCAGACTTTAGTGCTAATTTTTTTTTTCGTTTTTTACCCAGAAAGAAATCAAACAAGGATGCTCCATTCGAAAAAACTTAAGAGATTCAAACAACATACAAGGATGCTCCTTACAAAAAATCAAATAACTTATTTACGAAAATCAAATAAATTATTACAAAAATTTACAATAATAACCCAGAATTAGACTAACAAAAAAACAAAGTTATTACAACATACAAGGATGCTCCCAAATTTACGAAAATCAAATAATTTATTACAAAAATCAAACAACAAAATTAGACTAACAAAATCTAGATCTAACACAATAATCCATTACAAAAAATGAAGAACATAAAAAAAAAAGAACATCAAAAAAAAAAGATCAAAAAAAAGAACATAAAAAAACAAAGAACACAAAAAAAACGAAGAACAATAATAAAAAAAGAAGAACAATCTGGAATTCTTGCATCATTTTTTGAACCCAACATTTTTTTCGTGGATTAGTTACATAAATTGCAAAAATTATGATTTACATAAATTTACAAACATAAATCTATATCGAAAATGAAATCTTTACAAACTCTATAAAAAACTCTATGAAAAGAAATCTTTACCAAACTATATAAAAAACTCTATAAAAATCCGAATACATCAATAAAAAATGACAATAATAATCGAAAAAACCTACAATTGAAGAACTTGTAAAACTTCCATCTTGAATAGATCTGGGAGAGAAAGGTCTTCAATTATTTTACTTGAGGAAGAAGATGAAGGTAAGATTATTGGATTTCTTGAATGAGTTAATTAGGTTTTGATAGATGAATTAATATGAAGGTAAGATTTAGTGGGTTTCTTCAATGTGTAAAACGACGCTCAAATGGGAGATAGGGTTTTTGAGGGAGATAGGGTTTTTGAGGGTAAGAGTATTGGGTTTCTAATTATATAGAATAGGCGTCTCAAATGGGCTGATTTTTGGGCTTATTTGCTGCGGTCCTGATGTTAACCGCAGCCTTTTATAATTTTTTACATTATTTGCTGCGGTCCTAGCCCAAAACCGCAGCCTTTTATAATTTATTTTTTTGCGTAATTTTTTTAGCCCATATAAGCTGCGTTTATCTAAAACCGCAGCAAATGAACCGCAGCAAATATGTTTTTTCCACTAGTGAACTGATCCCAATAGAACTCGATAGAATCCTTAGATAGGTACTTCCAAGCCCACCCTCTAGGATCTTGGTAGGCCTCAAACGTCCTACGAATGGACGTTGATACTTGGTTGCCAGTGTCGGTGGCAAACGTGCCCTCGTTGAGCAGCCATGGATGAGGAGGTGGTCGGTGTAGGCAAAGTTGTTAAAATAGTGATTCTACTTAGAATCGTTTGAAGAGGTAGAATCGAATCGGTAGAATCGAATCGTAGAATCGTACGATTCTACAAATAAACTTAAAAATAATAAAATATCTAGTTTCTTATCATTATTATCCAATTCAAAAGTATTTAAATTATGAATTAAAGTTTCTTTGACTTTATTTTTAAGAATATAACGAAAACTTTTCAATAATTAGTTTAAAATCTACATACCGATTAAGAAATTTGTTTTTAAAAAGTTTTCATGATGGAAAATTTGAAATTTATGTGTATATGTCAAAGAGATTAGTAAAATATAATACATCAGAAAAATTAAAAATAATGCATACAATATTAGTAGAATCGGATCGGTAAATCGTAGAATCGTAAAATCGTGTTATGATTCTACCTTTAAAAATTTTATTCCAACTAGAATCGTAAGATTCTACAACTTTAAGATTCTAACTACGATTCAAATCGCTCGCTTGTATTTGGATCGTAAAATCGTAGAATCGTAGATTAAAATCGCGATTTTAACAACCATGGGTGTAGGGGTGGAGGTGGAGGGTCCTCGCGTGGCGGGCCACGGGCTGTGTCAGTCTCCGGTGTGGGTGCGTTACGTGGCGAAGCACGTGATGACACCGGAGAGGGAGCGACATACCCAACTGCCCTCCTAAAGTCTAACCGCAGAAAATGCTCCTCTAAACCCGCAGATGGTTGAGAGAGCGGAACCGCTTGGGTGCCCGGGTCAGAACGGGCAAGCTGTCGAACCGGTCGCGAATCAGGGTCGTATGGCTGACCGGTTCGAGGGTCTATGCGTTGGTTTAAACTATTTCGCATTCTAGGCATCTAAATTCAACAAATTATTTTTACAGAAAATAATATCAAAATAATATCAAAATAAACTCAGAAAATTTAAAAAAATGAACCAACAAAATTAAAAAACAAAATAAACATGTAAAATTTCGAAAATAAACATGTAAAAAACAAAATAAACATGTAAAAAACGAAATAAACATGTATTTTTCGAAAAAAAAAACAAAAAAAAACAAAAAAAGATATGAACAAGTATATTTCATGTAAACCCTAACATATAAACCTAAAATAATATTGAAAAAAACGAACCATAAAAAAATAAACAGGTACTTTTCGAAAATAAAAAAAAATGAACCAAAAAAAAAACATGTAAACCCTAAAAACATATGAACAAGTATATTTCATGTAAACCCTAAAAAACATAAATATATGATAAAAAAAACATAATGATTAAAGGTAAAGAACAAGTGTTTAGGGTTTATAATCTCACCGTGAATAATGCCATAATATTCTAACACATAACATATAAACCTAAAAACATATATTTTTCGGAAAAAAAATGATACAAAAAAAAAACAAAAAAAAAACGAAACATGCAAACCCTAAAAACATATGAACTAGTATTTTTCATGTAAACCCTAAAAATTGAAAAAATTCGAAAAAATAAAAAAAGAAACATGTAAACCCTAAAACATAAACATGTAAACAAGATCATAAACATGTAAACATTCTTAAAAATCAAGATTATAAACATCTAAACACATAAACAAGATCATAAAAAAACGAAAAAAACCCTAAAAACAACATAAAGCATCCGAAATAAACATGTAAAAGAATCAATAAACATTTGAAATAAACATGTAAAAAAACGTGTAAAAATCATGTGCAATCATGTTCATGAAAAAATCATGTAAAATTATACAAAAATCATGTAAAATCATGTTCATGGAAAAAAAAAACTTAAAAAAAGACTAACCTTTAATCCTTGGAGTTGAAAACGATCGGAATCAAGATGAATATAACCCAAAATTATTTGGAAAAAGAAAGAGAGAAAGAATGAGAATGATAAATGAAGGAATGAGAATGAAAACGACGGTTTGGAAGAGAGAAAGAGAGAAAAATGAGAATGATGAATGATGATTGAGAATGAAAATGAAAATGACGTACTGTTTAGGGTTTTTATATAAAACTGCTACCGACTAACCTGCGACTCAACCTGAGTCGATAATTAGTCGGTGCATATTAGGGTAAATTTAAAACGTTTGGATTAAAACCGTAAATATCACCGACCATTTGGCGACTTAGATATAGTCGGTGGCTAGTCGGCGTATTTTTAACCGTTTAACCTCCCACATTTATTGCCTCAGTAATTAATTTAAAAGACGTTGGAAATGACAAAAAACTGTTGAACTCACCGACTAATTGGCGACTAACATCTAGTCGGCGGATAGTCGGTACGAATTTCAACCACCTCATTAATTACCTACAGTAACTTTTCAGAAAACTTGTAAAAGTTAAAAAACTTTTCAGTATACCGACTAACCTGCGACTCAAGTATAGTCGGCGGCTAGTCGGTATACTGAAAAGTTTTTTTACCTTTCCAATGCACCTGTCAATCAGAGTAGCTTCTCTAGGAAGCTACGTGATTCAAAAATAACGACTATTTTGCGACTCTTAATTTTTTCGGTTTTATTATTATTATTATTATTATTATTATTATTATTATTATTATTATTATTATTATTATTATTATTATTATTATTATTCGTATTAATATTAGTAATATTATTATTATTATTATTATTAATATATTTATTATTATTATTATATTATTATTATTATTATTATTTTATAATTAATAATTAATAAAATTTTAAATACGATATTAAAATATACAAAACTTACGACCCAATTTAAAAAAAGAACTTTAAATAAACATATAATTATTAATACCATATTATTGGGTTACATAATCGTCATCGACATCCTCGTCTTCAGATAATACAAGATCTTCGTCGTTGTCTTCATTTTCCTCGTCATCATGAACCGTTTCGTCTAAGACTAAAAGTTCTCCAGCGGGATCACGCAACGGCTCGACTTGTGCGTCAGAAACATCTTCATTTACCACAAAATCCGGTGATTTCTCTTCCAGTTGAAAAGCAGTCTCCTCGAATTGCTTTGATCTGACTTTGCAAACGGCTCGCCAATCTTTCATGTTTTGCCTTAAACTGGGATAAGATAAGTAATAAACTTGGGAAGCTTGAGAGGCCAGCACAAAAGAATCGTACTTTCTATAGGATCGACCAATATGAACGTCAACCAGCTTGTAACGCGAATGGATTCTCGTACCATGGCCGTATCCGGTGGTAGTCTGATCAAACCAATGACATTTGAATAGAGTGACTCGTTTCATTGGAAGTGCTCGAAACTCGAGGTCAATAATATCCTCTAACTTTCCGTAAAAGTCGGTTTCATCCGGACTGTTATCATTAGATTTCACGCACACCCCGCTGTTCTCAGAAGATTTCTTTTTTGAGGAACGAGCACTACAAAAAAACATATGGGTTTTAGACGCTAAGGACGGAGCTTTTAGACGCTTTTTTGCGTCTAAAATAATCTTTTAGACGCTTTTGCAAGCGTCTAAAAATCAAGTGTCACAAAACTTTTAGACCCTTTTTTTAGACGCTTTGTGGTGTCCAAAATTGTTTACTTTTAGACGCTTTTTTCCGTTACAAGACTTTTGCCCCCTTACTTTTTCATATATTATCAACTCATTTGTGATGGAGAAAAGCGTCTAAAACGTGGATTTAGACATTTTAGAGCGTCTAAAATAGTTGAATTTTGGACACTTTAATGCGTCTAAAATATTTTGTGTTTTTTTAGACACTTTAAAGCGTCTAAAATAATGTGTTTTAGACATATTAAAGCGTCAAAAACACTAAAAATCTAACCATAATAGTTAAGATTTGTGACATTCAAAAGTGTCTAAAAGCCCTTTGCCTAGTTGTTTTTTAGTGAATTTGGTTGGGTACTTTTCCATTAAAAGACAATGTACAATTTTTCACATCAAGCTCATGGCATATAATTTTTTACTCATAACCAAAAAATATATACTTAAAATAAAAAGCAACTCACAATTAATTAACTTACATATATATATATATATGGTACGGTGCAAATTATCATGGACAATATATATGCTCAAATATCAAAATATCTATATCGATTACAACAAATCTAAAAGGATTTCCAACATAGTCTGTATTGAAGTTCTCTTGACAATTGACAATATAAAAAGCTTAATAGTAATCTAAGAAAGTAATCCACAAGTTTGCTTCTTCATTTCAAGCTAAGTCTACTAGATGAAAAGTTAAAACCTGCAAAAAAAAGGATTGATGATTACTTTAGTTATAAAAACAAGAAGACATAAAAAAAACAAGTTAATAGTGATGATCATTAACCCCTTATCATTAAAATTTGACTTTTTTTTAGAAAAATCGAGAAAATTCTGTAGAAATTTCGGCAGAGTTTCATTTGTAAAATAAACATTCCAAAAATTTCAATATCACCTGCAAACAATAAAATAGCAAATCCAAACCCAACCATTAACAAATTCCGACAATCAAAGCATACGATAAATGCATCAAACCTCAAAAGGTGGAAACTTCTCCCAATATCAAAAATAAACTATTACAACTAAATCAAATATAAACTAAATAAATCGTTTATCTTCTAAATCCACAATATTATACAAGTATCAACTAAACTAATAAATAAAAACCACATACCAGCATCAACGTAAATACATTGCATTCCATCTTCTATTCTCTTAACCTAAAATAAAATATAAAACACATATTATTACAAATCCATAATATTATACAAGTATAAATTAGATTTCTTCATTCTGCAAAAAAATACTTACCTATCCTTGAGTTTGTTCATGTTTTTCTATAAAAGAAGCCACACGATTTAGTTGAGCAAGATAGTAAGTCATCATTCAAAATGTGGTAGACAATTGTGAATCCAGGATTCAAAATCATGGGTAGCATCATCGTATTGAAGTAAATAAATATAACATTGTAAAAGTTTCGCCATAATTTGTTTGTAAAATGAACAACTTACTAAAATTTAGTACTCAAATTGACATGTGCAAGCCAAATAATAATAATCATCGCAATAAAATAATAAAAGGAGATAAACGACATACACACCTCACTTTGTGATCCGCACCAAATTATAAAAACCCTAAAGTATTCCAAAGTTGAGGTTTTTGGAAAATATCCTGCACAAGAAATTAAACAATTATATACAGTTTTGTATATAATAGGCACATTCTCTGTCCAAGTATCATTGATCACCAGATATTCAAATGCCTAACTGCATATAGTAGAAAGAAGTTTACCACTGTTTAGTTGTTCATCATTACTAGCTTCTACTTCTAGGCTGATATTACCATTGCTAGAAACTGAACCTGAATTATACACACAATAGGTCAGAAGCAACTAATGGAGAAAACTAATAGTGAACAATGAATACAACATGGGTAAGTGTTTTTTTTTAAAAAAAAAAACAGAAGGTGCTTGTTTCTTTTCTTTTCTCATATTCTTTTTTTTTTGGCAAATAAAAAGCTTTTTCATTTACCAGAAAAACCATATACATCAAGTCTAGGAACTCGGAAAAAACCTATTTGCATCAGTGTGTAACCGAGGCCCACCTTCTAGGAAGGGTTTCTCCGGCCCACCCTTCATGTGCATACGGGCAAAAACCGAGACCAAAAACAAGCCGACATCAAAAGATCAGCCAAAGCTAAACAAGTAGCAAAAAAACATCAAGAAAAGCCAGCAGCTATAACTATTAAATACACCAAAAGCCAGCAGCAAAAAAACATCAAAACTTGAGTGAATACAGACAGCAGCCCACAGTGGCGGACCCAAGATTTCACGAATGGGGTAGCACGATATTTTTAAAAATGTATTTTAAAGCATGTCTAATGCAAATTTAATTTTTGTATTTCAGCGATAGAATGATACAAATAAAACGGAAAAAAATAAAGTAAAACTCCACTAACTTGTTAGTTATCGTTACCTTATATAAAATAAAGAAAGAATCTTGACTCTAACTAATTGTGCACTTGATTGTTTTATCGACTAACCCGCAAAAGCCCAATCTTTAGGCTTTCATTTGCAACAAGATAACTTGCAATAATTATCATTAATTATTAAGGAAATAATAAAAAAAATTAACACAAATCCACGCATATGCACTAAAAGAGGAAAGAATTTAATAAACAACAATTAATAAATTTAATGAGAGAATTCCATAAATGAAAATATAGCAAACTGAATGGGGCAAACGAAAATAAAAAATGTTGTAAACTCAATAGACCAAATGTGTAATAATATATGTATTGACGATCCTTTTATACCAAAAAATCATATTTGAGTATCATATAGCAAGGTCTACTGAACATTTCGCCATCATTAAATGTTTTTAAAATACGATCATTATTTAAAATTAAACAAACATGTTAGAAAAAACATATAATACATTTTTTATAACTTTATAGAGTGGACAAGAAAAACATAAATTATAATATACTCTTGCTTTTTTCTCAACAAAATATAATCTTATATACTTGTGTTCATATAAATACGTATAATTTATAAGATAGAAAGAATATAATGTAGTATATATTAACATAATACATATGTAAGAACAAAGTATAATAGATTAGAGAAATTTAGTTAAATAATTTTGGTTGCGCTCTGTTAAGACTAGTAAGCATATGTTGCAGTGGTCTTCAGTGCGTTGAACGCGTAATCTATAATCAAATTAAGTCATGGGTTCTATCCTTGGTATCAGCAAATTTTTTTTTAATGGGGTTGCCTGGGCTATCAATCCCATAGGCAGCAGCTTAATCCTACGAATTTGGCACCTTCCAGCAGAATAGCTCACCACATCAAGAGTAGCAACCAGCCTTAAGCATCAATACATTGGACTCACATTAAACAAGTAAGTGTGCACATATCTCAATGTAACAAGACAGCAACATACCTGAGCATGCACAAACAAGCATTATACTGTGTAAAACCAGCAAACAAAAGCTCAACAGATCAAAGAGGAGCTCCAATAAGATAGCATCAAAACTTTAACAGCTCAAAATTATCTACATCCAGCAGCTACAACTATCAAACATCCAGATCAGCACCACCTCTCAATCAAAAACATCCAGATCAGCACCACTTCTCAATCAAAAACATCCAGATCAGCTACAACTATCAGCTCAACTATCAAACATCAAAACTTGAACAGTCTCAATCAAACATCCAGTAGACCAAACATCCAACAGCTTCATCAAACATCCCACTTCACAAAGCCTTATCAGCCCAAAATAAAGGAATTCAAAAATTGAGAACCCTTCTTTACCAATTACACACAGATATCATAGCAATAAACAGCCCGCAAACCAGATCAAACATAAGCTAACAACACAGAAGGAATAGACGCATCTGGAATGCTGTGGGAACATGCGCATTCAGCAACAGCAGCCTAACAAATATGCATCAGTAGCAGTTGCAACAGCAAGCATTTGTAAACCTGAAGCAAAAAGGCAATTTGAAGTATACCAATAGCAAACCAGCAGCCTATCCATCCTCCAGATCAGCACCACCTCACAGCAGCAGCAGCATCTCAATGGAGCAGTACCTGAGCAATCAATAGGCCGGGGCATCCCATAACAGGAACATTCATGAGTAGAACCAGAATTCATGAGCAGGCCTTAACAGAGGAACCATATTCATGAACAATAGAATAACAAAATGCCATCCACTCAACACCCTTCAATTGATATATCAGCAACACACTAAGTAACAAACATCTAAGCAACCAGCTCAATCAATCCAGAATGGTTCTAGACCAAACAATCATATTCTTTTGCTAAAGTAATAAATAATTTCCTTTCTAAACAGTATGATTTGCAATAAGGCAAACTAGATATACAGTGTTTGCACCAGATTATCAGAATGCTAATATTGACATTCTAATCTGAATCTAAAATGATGTTCAGTTGACTTGCATTAAATTATACTAAAGATTGACTGTCGCATTCAATCATCCCATTTATGGAAAACTGAAGCACTTCATTTTGCAATAACTTCATCTTATTGGTATAACAAGATGGTCAATGTCTAAAAACATGGTAGTATATTATGATCTAGGAGGAACCATACCAAATTGAAAGTCATTTTAACATAGTGTTACTCTTGAATATTACATTTGCAGTCCCTCCATTTTCTAGAAGAGTTTGATGCCCGTCAAAAGAGCACAATACACAGTAGTATTTCCTAATCATGAAATATTGCCTTTTTATTTCCCAGCCATTTATGACTAATACAAGGCCAATATACAGAGCAAGAATGAATGTGGTAATATCACATTTGCAGTCCCTCCATTTTCCTTCCTTCCTTCCCCTCCATCTCCTTCCATTTTAACATAGTGTTACTCTTCGAAAAACATCCAACTTCATAATTCAAAACAGCCCATCATAAAAAACGCATCAACGAATCAATCTATAAACGAATTAACATCACCAACATCGAATATTACATAATCAAACTCCCAGCAATATCATAATTAATAAATAAGAAAAATAAAACCTCCAAACACCAAATTAAACCATAACATGACAATCAATGAGCGACCTCATATATAAATGCTACATTTTCATAAATTACAGGTAACAAAAATCATAATAATCTAAAAAATCAAGAAACAAAAGAGTAAAGCTTAAAATAAGCGAACAACAACAAATTGAGACAATTTAGTATATACTATATAAGTTGAGATGAATTTATCTAAAAATATCTATTTTCTGCTCAATTTTTCAACTACAATCAATCTTTTTTATTGATTTAATTAATAGGGTTCTTATAAAAACAATGTAAATGTACTCACTTTTTTGAAATTAATTAAACTAAACTAACCATCCGTTTAACCTAATTCAAGAAACCATATCTGAGTATGTGAATTGTATAGAACAATTTGATGAAGATGATGTTTCTGCAGATTTGGTACCCGCTATTGAACAATCGTGCTGCTTGCCGATTTCAATCAAGCGGTTTTCTTTGACGGAAGGCAAGAAATGAGAGAGAACAATTACCCGCTTTTCTAATCTGCTCGAACAATTACCCGCTTTTCTAATCTGCTTGAACAATCGAACATTTAATGGCGGTTTTCAGGAGGAATATCGTGCTCTTGATGATACATCAGGCGGCGGTTTTCTGGAGGGAAATCGTGCTCTTGATGAAATATGATACAATCAGGCGGTTTCTAATTAAGATGGAAGGCAAGAAATTGCAAGAGAAGGGATGAAGCCGTAAAAGGGAAACCCGCTTTTAATTTTGATTGTTTTAGAAATTAAGTCTACCCGCTTTTCCTTTTTACAAATTTGAAATGGGCTTTTTAACGTTTATTAAGCTTATTTTAGTAACTGTTTTATGCGTCTAAACAAAAGCGTCTAATAGTTTTAAAATTTTTTAGACGCTTTTTATTGTGTCTAAAAAAAACCGTCTAAAAGCTCCATGTTTTGTTGTAGTGGAGACATAGTGTGAAATCTATAACCATTCACGTAACAAACATCATAGCGACGTGCCTTATGCAAAGGTCCCTCGGCGAGGTCCTTAAGAATATCGGCATTATCCACACCGTCAAGAAACCCGTCCCTGGACTGCATATAAAAACAATAATTCAATGTAAATACGTAATATTATTTACACAACAAGTAACGATGGTTAACGTGTACTCACAATCTGTTTAAACCATGAGGCAAACTGGTCTTGGACCACATGGTCAACTTGCTCTGCGTTTAGATTAGGTTCGTACTTTGTGATTAAGTGTACGAATTGATCATAAAATTGATTCACCTCTGGACAGTTTCGCAGAATATAAGTCTGAGCAATTTTGAGATCTGCTTCATCCATCATAAAAGCCTTACCCCGACCATGAAATTTGATTGGGTGTGTGAATATGGACAAAACACCCGGTCTGACGTTGTTAAAGCATCCGTCATCGTTTCTAGGAAGATCTCTAACGCTGCATCGAACATCTGGCTCAAAGTAATGGGAGACAAAGTATGATGCTTCTTCTGTAAGATATGCGTTGCAGATCGAGGCTTCAACATGTGCTTTGTTTTTGACATTAAGTTTTAAATGTCGAAGATACCTGTAATTTAAACCAAAGAGTAATTATTAAGACATGTAAAAAGTTATCAGAAAAGTAAATAGTACTTATATTTTAGACGTGTAATTAGTAATTACCTCTCAAAGGGATACATCCACCTATATTGTACCGGACCAGCAATCCTCGCCTCGTAAGCTAGATGAACAGGCAGATGTTCCATGACATCGAAGAACGTTGGAGGAAATATTGTCTCTAACTTACAGAGCACCACTGCAATTTCCTCGTCCAACCTCCACATATCTGCGGCAGAAATCCTCGGAGAAGTAAGAGTTCTAAAAAACAGACTAATTTCAGTAAGAGCTGCCCATACATTTGCTGGCAGCAACTCTCGAAACGCAATTGGAATCAGTCGTTGCATGAACACATGACAATCATGACTCTTCATCCCGAATACCTAATGTTTAGCCATGTCGATGTTCCTGGCTAAATTTGAGACATACCCATCAGGAAATCTCAGAGTTTTAAGCCACTCAAGAAGGACAGCCATTTGCTCTCTGTTCAGTGTGTATGATGCCTTGGGGATGGTTGAACCAACTGGATGCAATTCTGATCGGATCCCGAGCTCGGCTAAATCTTGACGTGCCTTGAGATGATCCTTAGTTTTTCCCGGCACACACATTATTGTGTTGAAAATGTTATCAAAGAAATTCTTCTCAATGTGCATCACGTCAAGGTTGTGACGGATCATGTTTGTGCTCAAGTACGACAAATCCCAAAAAATACTTCTCTTCTTCCATCCAACACAATGCTTACTGAGTTCTGCGTTGAAGTCAGCTGCATCGTCTTCATATACCCGTAAAAAGCCGAAACGATCCAGCTCCTCTAAAAGCTCATTTCCCGTGCGTATGTCGGGCCTATCATCTTTTTCAACAGCTCCACAGGTGAACATTGTCCGGTTTCTGCGGTAGGGGTGCCTACTCTGTAAAAATCTTCTGTGTGAGTCGAACCAACTCACTTTTCTACTGTGTCTTAAATAAAATGCTTTGGAGTCATCCATGCAGTATGGACAAGCGTGCACGCCAGCTGTACTCCACCCCGACATCATCGAATAAGCTGAAAAGTCGTTGATTATCCACATCAAAGCCGCACGAAGCTGAAAGTTTTGCCTCTTGGATACGTCGTATGTCTGGATTCCATCTTCCCACAACAACTTTAGCTCGTGTATCAATGGCTGCAGGTACAGGTCAATCTTATGTTTGGGATTGTTAGGGCCCGGGACAATCACCGTTAAAAACATGTACTGTTTCTTCATGCACATCAAGGGCGGAAGATTGTATGGAGTTAGTATTACGGGCCAACATGAATATTGTTGTCCCGAGCTGCCGAATGGATTGAAACCATCTGTACACAACCCCAGTCTCACATTTCTTATCTCCCGTGCAAAACCCGGATGCGTCGCGTTAAAAGTTAACCAGGCCTCACTGTCCGAGGGGTGACACATCTCTCCATCCTCTGATCGGTGCTCCGCATGCGACCTCATGTGGCTGGCAGTAGTCGCAGAAGCATATAACCGTTGTAGCCTGGGACCGATGGGAAAGTAGTGAAACTGCTTTCTAGGAGTGTTATCAGATACCCATCTTGAAACCCCACACTCATCACACTGTGTCATACTCGCTGTTGGGCCCCAATAAATCATACACCCATTGACGCAACAATCAATCTTCTCTACCGGCAATCCAAGAGCCGAAATTTGTTTCTTCGTATCATAAAAACTTGTTGTCATCCGATTATCTTTCGGCAACAACTCAATAATAAATTGACATAACTCATCATAAAGTCTTTCTGGCATACGAAAGTCTGTCTTCAGGCTAGACATCCTTCCTATGACCCACATTTGAGTATGCGTTTCACAGCCAGGGTACAAAGGTAAGTTGGCGGCCCTTAACATTTCAAAGAACTGTCTGGATTGAGGATTCGGCTCTTCATCATTTTGAACGGGCGAGTATGGTACATTATCGACGACATCATCACGATGCGGTAGAAAATGATGATGTGTATCCGGAAAAGCACTCGCTGCTGCATCGCATACCATTTGTGCATACGGATTTTGAACCGTGTTCAGCTGTGGCTCAACCGGAGCCCAATCAGTACAAATAGGTGCTCCGTCGTGACATTTGTGCAGGTACCAATCGTAGTAATTTTCAACAAACCCCTTCTTTAGCAGATGGTCTCTTACCACATCTGGAACCCACACTCTACGATTACCGCACTTTTTACACTGACATCTAACTTCATTTGGATTTTTTTTCTTTGCAAATTGTATAAATTCTTCGACCCCTTCTAAATATCTAATATTATAAACTCCTTTAGAACTTCGTTGGTACATCCAACTTCTTTCAACTCGTAAGTCCATTGCTCTGCAAAACAACAAAATACTTCGTTGGTAAATTATATTTAAAACAAAAAAAAATTAAAAACGTGCAAATTCCTAATTTCAAAATACCGACCAGATAGCGACCCACATTTCAGTCGCCAGTTGGTCGGTACAAATTAAAAAAAAAATTTAAATGAGCTTTTTTCCGGCCATTTTGATTTACAATTATTAGTACCAAATTGAAATTGCGTTTTTCCTTACTTAGTTCGTCGTATGTACTATAAAAATTGATAACGTTAAAAGTATGTTTCTCAAAATAATAGAAAATAAGCATCGTAAATTTACTTATTATGATTCTACTAAGAAAATTTTTTTCATTGCAATGGCGTTGGTAACGCAATAGTGGACTTTACAACGTATACTCCCTCCAACTCACCATTAAGTAGTTCTTATATGTTTTTTGTGATTATTCATATCGTAAAACAAATGGGAGCTACTTAATGGCGAACTGGAGGTAGTACAATAGGCCGTAAGTACCACTATCGTGCATTAGTGGAATTTACAACTTATACTCCCTCCAATTCACCATTTAGTAGTTTCTATATGTTTTTTGACATTATTCATATCGTAAAACAAATGGAAGCTACTAAATGGGGAATTAGAGGTAGTACAATAGGCCGTAAGTACCACTATCGCGCAATATTGGACTTTACAACCTATACTCCCTTCAATTCACTATAAAGTGGTTCCTATATATATGTTTTTTGACACTGTTCATATCGAAAAACAAATAGGAACTACTTCATGGTGAGTTAGAGGTAGTAGAATAGGCCGTAAGTACCACTATTGCGCAAACCAACGCCTTGCAAATCAAAAATTATTCTTTTTCAGTAGCAAATATAAGTAAAATAATACGTTGCTCACTTTCTACTATTTTGAGAAACATATTTTAAGCGTTTTTAACACATTTTTATAGTAAACATACAACATAATAAGTAAGAAAAACATATATTTCGATTAAGTACTGATAATTATTACAACAAAATAGCACGGAAAAAAAGCTCATTATAATTTTTTGACATTATACGGCATATACTCCCTCCAATTCACATCAAGTAGTTCCTATATGTTTTTTGACATTTAACATATCGTAAAACAAATATGAACTACATGGTGAATTGGAGGTAGCAAACCAACGCCTTGCAACGAGATATTGAAACCGTAAAATACTAATATCATACCTAAATAATTTTGAGAGAATGAAATAGAGAGAAAATTGATTGATATGAAATGTAATAAGAACTATCGATGAGGGGTATTTATAGGTAAATCTGAACATATGGCGACTAAATTCCGACAATCCTGCGACTGTATATGTAGTCGGTAAAGTGTCGGTCATGAAAAAATGTGCCACATAATTTTTTTTAATTTTTAAATTACCGACCACTAGGCGACTAGCCTAGTAGTCGCACGTTAGTCGCTAACAGCACGGATATTCAGGTAATAAGTGCTTTTTGACCCTTTTTGACACTGATACTTAGGTAATAACTTCCATTTGACCACCCTTTACCGACTAGTTGGCGACTGGCTTTGTAGTCGCAAGCTAGTCGGTAGAACTTAAAAAAAAAATTAAAATGAGCTTTTTTTCCGGCCATTTTGTTTTAAAATTATTAGTACTAAGTTGAAATTGTGTTTTTCCTTACTTAGTTCGTCGTATGTACTATAAAAATTGATAACGTTAAAAGTATGTTTCTCAAAAATGTAAAAAATAAGCATCGTAAATTTACTTATTATGATTCTACTAAGAAATTTTTTTTCATTGCATGGCGTTGGCTGCACGATAGTGGACTTTACAACCTATACTCCCTCTAATTCACCATTAAGTGGCTCCTATATGTTTTTTGACATTGTTCATATACTAAAACAAATTGGAGCTACTTAATGGTAAAATAGAGGTAGTAGAATAGGCCGTAAGTACCACTATCGCGCATTAGTGGAATTTACAACCTATACTCCCTCCAATTCACCATTTAGTAGTTCCTATATGTTTTTTGACATTGTTCATATCGTAAAACAAATGGGAGCCACCCGATGATGAACTAGAGGTAGTAGAATAGGCCGTAAGTACCACTATCGGGCAAACCAATGCCTTGCAAATCAAAAATTATTCTTTTTCAGTAGCAAATATAAGTAAAATAATACGTTGCTCATTATCTACACTTTTGAGAAACATATTTTAAGCGTTTCTAACACATTTTTATAGTAAACATACAGGACAATAAGTAAGAAGAACATATATTTCGATTAAGTACTGATAATTATTACAATAAAACGGCACGAAAAAAAAAGCTCATTAAAATTTTTTTCGTGAAAAAATAGCTATGTTAATCAACATAACCCACTACTTCTTGACACGTACACCGATTGATACACCGAGTGAAATTAATCATGTACGTGTCAAGAAGTGTAGGATATATTGAAAAAAAAGCTCATTATTATTTTTTTATACAACAAAATACTACCATTAAATTTATGTAAATCACTACATCCTACCCCTATATCATCACGTACACCGATTGAAATTAACCATGTACGAGTTGAATAGAGGTAGGATATAGTGAAGAAAAAAACGGCACGAAAAAAAAGCTCATTACAATTTTTTTCGTGAAAAAATAGCTATGTTAATCAACATAACCTACTACTTCTTGATACGTACACCGATTGATACACCGAGTGAAATTAATCATGTACGTGTCAAGAAGCGTAGGATATGTTGAAAAAAAAGCTCATTAGTATTTTTTTATACAACAAAATACTACCATTAAATTTATGTAAATCACTACATCCTTCCCCTTTATCATCACGTACACCGATTGAAATTAACCATGTACGAGATGAAAAGAGGTAGGATATAGTAAAGAACAAATTTGGGGCAACCTTTAAATTTATGTTAATCACTATATCCCACCCTTCTCCACGCGTACACCGATTGAAATTAACCATGTACGAGTGGAGAGGGTGGGATACAGTGAAAAACAAATTTGAGGCAAGTCTCATTTGCTTAAAAACAACCATCAAATTTATGTTAATCACTATATCCGACACCTTTCTCCACACGTACACCGATTGAAATTAATCATGTACGCGTGGAGAGACGTCGGATAAAATAAATTCATGTTAATCACTATATCCCACCCCTTTCTCCACACGTACACCGATTAAAATTAACCATGTACGAGTGAACAACAACCATGTACGAGTGGAGAGGGGAGGGATACAGTGAACAACAATGAGGAACAAATTTATGTATGTTTATATGCAAATGTGGTTCATACCTTTAATATCAAATTTTTCCATATTTTTGATACGATTGAACTGTTAAATATATGTTTCGCAATTTGTCCCGTTCTTCCCGAACCCATACTTAAGTAAACAAACTCGAGTATGGGTACGAAGAAGAACGAGGCAAGTGAGAAACATGATAAAGTTGAAAGGTCTAGCAGCTCCAAGATCAATATTCAATTTTAATTTGCCATATTTTTATTATGATTGAATCGTTTTATTAATATTTCGAGACCGTTTATTTTTAGTTTTTCAACTTCTCACCCTCCACCTCCACCCCTACTTAATTCTTACTCAAGTAGGAGAGTTAAATAGGGGTGGTGGTGGAGGGTGACAAGAGAAAAACAGATAAATTATAGAGAGAAGAGGGAAATAGTGCAAATGAAAAATGACGCGGGGGGGGGGGGGGGGGGGGGGGGTATTTATAGACAAAATCAGGATGTTTCCAACTACTTAACGACCCACTTTTATTCGGCGTTTAGTCGGACAAAATAAAACGTTTATTTCTGTATTTTTTTTCTTTTTTTTTTGGCGACTAACTAGCGACTACATTTATGGTCGGAAAAATAGCGACTAAAATAAAAAGTCGCAAGTTAGTCTGAAATTTGCGACCATACTGTTTTAGTCGCTTGTTAGTCGGTATTACCGACTAAAACATTTTTAGTCTGTATTTTAGTCGGAAATACCGACTAAAATCGTTTAGTCGCTAAACTGAGTCGCTGGCTTGCAATTTTTTTGTAGTGTTATACAGTAGAAATACTCAATTTTTATAATTATATGTATAAATTAACTCTATAATAATGAAAATTTCAATAATATATTATGCAGTATATTGTGTTCTCTAATTTACTAATTTTAACTATGAATATTGCTAGTCAAAAATACTTAATGGTAGAAATATTACTCAAGATAAAATATCATGTTATTTTTAAAAATAATAAATCAGTGTCATTTGGGAAAACTCTTAAATTGTGCCACTTGGAATTTTTCAAGCCTTTTATATATTGTATGATACTCAATTTTTATAATTATATGTATAAATTAACTCTATAATTATGAAAATTTCAATAATATATTATGTAGTATATTGTGTTCTCTAATTTACTAATTTTAACTATAAATATTGCTTGTCAAAAATACTTAATGGTAGAAATATTACTCAAGATAAAATAACATGTTATTTTTTAAAATAATAAATCAGTGTCATTTGGGAAAACTCTTAAATTGTGCCACTTGGAATTTTTCAAGCCTTTTATATATTGTATGATGATATGATATGATACAAAATCCATGTTAAAATTTGTCTTGATATAGTAGAATTATACTGCATACTTTTTGTTCCAGTTCAAAGCTGTATATACAATTAGTTAAGCTGCTAAGTCTAATTTAGCAAGATGGTTTGTCTCAACAGAGATTTATGTTAATTTGCTGATTTGTTCTTGCAATTTCGCCCTTCTTGTAATAACGCCACTAAGATGATATCTTTTGGCAACATTAACTATTAAGAAATAATAATGCAAAATACAAATTACAATTAGAAATTTGTATTTTTTTTTCCTTTGTTGAAGGTTAAAATAAAACTTACAAACTACACCAAATAAACTTGAAGATTATTTTGTAACGTTGGCCGGTACTGGAACCTTGATACTTGTTGCAGGCATGTAATCACTATCCTTTTGTGATATCTCCCCCTACAAAGGTACTTGGGTTTTGAATTGGAAATTCACAACGAGATATAAACAACACTACACACCCATATTACTTAGGGTATGTCACTTAACAACAAGTGTTTGATGAATTATAAGATTTGAAAGTTCTAACAAAAGCTAATTACTGTCTTGAAAGAACAACAGCAAAAGAGAAAGAGCAAGAATAAAATTTTAGAAATTAGTGTAGTGTTCACACTTCACCAAGCTGGCAAGCTCCAATATTTACTACTCCAAGTATAGCGAAGGGTCATGACCGTTCAATCACCCATTGATGACCAATATTAATGGCCTCCAATCAATACCATTAACAGGGTATTCATATTATTACTCCTCCATATGAAAGGCCTCCAATCAATACCATTAACATGGTACATGCATGAGCATTATTCCTCCGAATTACTCCTTTGTAACTTCAAAATTAATATGGACTAAGTAAAGGAATCCGATGCAATCAACTCCAAGGACCTTGTATTTTAATACATTTTATCCCACTACTATTTTTAGTACTTGGTAATTATATACTTAGGATTATGAGACACTAAATGTTCAACAATCCTCTCCCATTTAGGGTATAAAAAACCTCTATGTCATTTACAGAACAAATTTCATAATTCCATTTCATGCTTCAACGCTAAAATCCCTACGGATTGAATTAACGCCTTGTACAACATACTTTACAAGTGACCAAGCTAGAATTGATATCCATTCGAATTCGAATCAAATGACCCTTCTAACCAGTTAAAGATGAAGTACACACAAAATCAATAACATAAAGTCATTAGCCTGACACATTATAAGGCCGTGTTCGTATCTTATTCATAAGTTTATCAAAGTTGGTATGGCAATATTAATTACTTGAAGCGGCCACACTTCGAACTTATATAGTTAGGTTCTCATTATGTGTAACACTCGAATTTTATAAGACATATACCTGTGAAACGAATACAACACCAAGAGCTCTTCAACTCTTGATCTTGATAACTTTCAATAGACGACTACCTCGTTCATCACAGTCCAAAGCTACGATGGGTCATTAATACTTGTTGCTTACAAAAATCAAAAGGACTTTACCACATTGAATTCAAGACACGATGTTACTCATGTGTGAATTGAGCTTTTCCAAATGATCTTTATTGACATAAATTGATTGCAATGGATGCTTGTTCAATTGAATCCTTACTCATGGCTTTCGTAAATGAATCAGCCACATTGAACTTAGTGTTCACATAAAGTAGTGATAGTCAAACATTATGACCCCTTTAGTGATAAGTCCTCGCACTAGGATGTGCCTGAGAGCAATATGGCGAGACTTAGCATTATACACTTGACTATAAGTCCTACCTAAAGTCGTCATGAATCCGCATGAATCACCACCGGTGAAATTAGCTTAGGTAAATAACAAAGGTATCTTAAACATGAGATTACTTAACCACTCCGCTTTACTAGATGCTGATGTAAGAGCTATGAACTCTGTTGACATAGTAGAATCAGCTATACATGTTTGTTTCTTAGAGGACCATGAAATTGCACCTCTCCCATAAACAAACAACCAAAAACTTGTAGAAGAATTATCCTCTTCATTAGTGATCCAACTAGCATGCAATAGCCTTCTAAAATAGGATGTTCATCGCTATAAGCTATATCATAATCCTTGGTACGCAGCAAGTATCTTAATACTCTCCTTATCGCCATCCAATGATGGGGACCCAAGTTACTTGTAAATCTATTAAGTTTACCAACCGCAAAAGCTATGTCTGACCCTTGTACATGTTATGGCATACATCAAATATCCTATGACCTTTAAGTACTCGAACTGAGAAATTGGTTGATCGGTATGTTTGGCAAATTTCATACCCCGTTCCATGGGAGTAGAGACCGGTGCCTTATCAAGCATGCTAAACCGCTTAAGTATCTTCTCAACATAGTGAGATTGACCTAGCTTGATTCGATTACCTTGTCTTATGATCTTAATACCTATGATCACATCGACCTTCCTCCATATCTTTCATCTGAAAGGATGTAGACAAAAAGTCTTTTATCTCTTGAACTTAAACTAAACTAGTACCAAAGATGAGCATGCCATCTATGTTTAGACAAATGATAACCCCGTTGCCATGATTATCGAATTTGTTATAAACACACTTATCGGCTTGATTCAATTGAATCCAAAGGACAAAATTGTTTCATCAAATTTTTTATGCCATTGCTTAGGTGCTTGTTTAAGTGGAAATAAGGATTTAATTAGTTTTCACACCTTTTACTCTTGTCCTTCCAAAACAAACCCTTCGAGTTGTTTCATAAATTTCCTTATCTAATTCCCCATATAAAAATGTGGTTTTAACTTTCATTTGATGTATTTCTAGATGATAGATTGTAGCTAAACCTACCAATAAACGAATAGTGGTTATCTTTCAATTGGTGCATACATATCAAAATGATCGATACCAAGCTTTTGTCTAAAGCCTTGTGCCACTAAACGGGCCTTAAACTTGTCAATAATACCATCAATATTCATTTTCTTTTTGAAAATCCACTTGCAACCTATTGGTTTACAAGTAGGAGGAAGATCCACTAACACCCATGTGTTATTTCCCATGATGGATTGCATCTCATCATCAATAGCCTCTTTCCAAAAAATACTATCATGTGATGCCATAGCGTTGCTATAAGTCAATGGTTCACCTTCCATATTGAATAAATATGGAACACTAGAAGAAAATTTGCTTCTAGTACCATCAACCAAATATACTTGGAAATTCGGTCCAAAGCTTTTAACTTTTCGTTGTCTTTTCATCCGTTTAGGAATAGGACCAACAGTTTCTTGTTGATCCTCTAGTTGCAGATTTTCATCAATACCTAGAAGTGAACCTTGTTGATTATCATAAATATCTTCATTGGTACAAACTTGTAGATTTGTTTGTCTACTCAATGATGAAAATCTATTTTCATCATAAATTGCATCTCTTGACTCTATAATCGAATGAATCGACATAGGAGTTTTGCTATGAATAGCATAACCTATAAAAATGCATTCTATCCCTCATTCAGCGCGTTTCTTTCTTTTGTCAACGGGCAATCTTATAATGGTCCTACAACCCCAAACCTTATCATTGGAACTCGGTTACGAATGTGACAAGCCGTCAACATTGCTTCACCCAAAATCCATCACTCAAGCTTGGGTAGGATAGCATGGAATTAACCATATCTTGTAGAGTACGGTTTTTCCTCTCCGCCACACCATTTGATTATGATGCGTATCTGGGTGGTTGTTTCATGTATAATACCCATTGAATTAAAGTAATTTGGATCATAATATTCACCTTCTTTATCAGTGCTTAATCGCTTAAGTTTACTAACAATTTGTATTTCTATTTATTTTTTTGAATCTTAAAGTGATCAAGAGTCTCATCTTTTGTATGTAAAAGGTATATATAACAAACTCGGAAAAATCATCAATAAAAGTTATGACATGTTTCATATTTCCCAATGATGGTGTACTATGAAATTCACAAAGATCACTATGGATCAATTCCAAAACTTCGGACTTTCGTTCAACACATTTAAAAGAATCGTCCTTGAGTAGAATGGTTTGCTTGTAGAAGCTTGACCACTCCCCTTTTGCCTTCTTTTGCTTGTTTTTGAAAACAAAGCAATTTTTCTTTCGGTGTCTGCGCTTTCCACATTCCTAACACACCTTTTTGGTATTGGAGATAGCGGCCTTCCCCTTTGTAGAATCAACCTTTTTCCTTTTATCACCAGAATGGGGTGGTTTCGCTTTCTCAATCATATTGATGGTACCAACATTAGGATTTTCATCCTTCCGATTTTCTTGAATCCTTATGCTAGACTTAACAACAATATGTTGTCCAAGATCGGAGAGTGTAATTCCTTCTCTTTTATGCTTTAAAGCATGTCTAACATCTCTCTAAGAGGGAGGCAACTTGTTTATAATGCTTGAAACAATAAAAACTTCATCCATTTCAATTTTATGTAATTTTAAATTAGCATGCATTCTTTGAAATTCATGGAATTAATCAATTACGGGGCGATTTTCAACCATCTTATAACAATTAAAATTACTTAACAGAAAATGTTTGGAGCTAGCATCCTCTACTGTGTATTTGCTCTCCAATGTATCCCATAACTCCTTAGTGGACTCATGGTATTGGTAGATGTCAAAAAGCGAATCTTACATACCGTTTAGAATATGTCCCTAGCAAATGAAATCATCGTTTTCCCACTTACTCCTTTTCCTTGCTTGCTCAAGGGTTTCATATTTCATCTCCTCCGATTTGGGGGTACTTATCACATATGCCACGTTCAAAGTAGTTTGGACGAACATCGTCTTATTTTGCCAACGTCAAAAATCAACACCGACAAATTTTTCAACCTTAGTGAAATTAGAGGTAAGTTCTTTGATACTTGTCATCCCGAAGAAAGATATGACAAAAGCTTATTAAGAAATATTAATTCAAAATACAAATTACAATTGGGAATTTGTATTTTTCCCTTTGTTGATGGCTAAAATAAAACTTACAAAATACAATAAATAAAGTTGATGATTATTTTGTAACGACGACCGTTATCCGAAAACTTGATACTTGTTGTAGGCTTGTAATCACTTTCCTTTTGTGATATTTCTCACATAAAGGTATTTGGGTTTTGAATTGAAAATTCACAATGAGATGCAAACAACACAAGACACCCTTAGCGCTTAGGGTGTGTCACTTAACAACAAGTGTTTGATGAATTATGTTTTGAAAGTTCTAACAAAAGTTAAATACTCTTTTGAAAGAACAAAAGTGAAAGAGAAAGAGCAAGAATGAGATTTTAGAAATTGTGTAGTGTTCACTCCTCCCCAAGCCCCAATTTATACTATTTCAAGGGCGAAGCTAGGATTTTAAGTTAGGGGGGCAGATAGTCGATGTACTAGAAATTATTTACCATTGTCGATTATTAGGTTTAGGCTATTCGTAGTAGCCGACCGCCTAGGGTCCCAAGAAACAAGAGGCCTTAGATATTGAATGGCGTCATTCAGACCTGGTTCTAAGCAACACTTTTTAAGTAATATGTTTTTAAATTTTTTATATTTGAAATAATATAGTGTTACAATATATTTTGTCTTGAATTGGAAAAATTCTATCTTTTAATGTAATTAAGGGTACCATTTTATAATACATCGTAAAAATAAATAGAGTGTCTAAAATTTTTGCTCCGTCCCTATTATTTACTATATAAAAACTAGTTAAATTATAAAAATTTTAAAATTATATAGACTTAAAAGAACTTGTATCATATAGACTTTTAAAATTATATAGACTTAAAAGAACTTGTATCGATTCTGATTTACGATTCCACGATCCTGTGATCTAAAAATAGGCAACAGATTCGGATCGTAGGTACGATCTTAACTCGGTAGAATCGTGCGATCCTACATATCTCAATAATTTAAGTGGTAGAATCATAATACGATTCCACGATCCTACGATCCTACGATCCGATCCTATAAGGATAGTTTTAATTAAATGTAAAATTTTTCATATAATCCATATTTCACTTATATATAAAACATATATTTAAAATAACTATATCAATAATTTTATAAAATTCAAGTTTTCATTAATTTGTAGTTTAAAGTAATTATTAAAAGTATCCTTTTTCAAATTTAATAGATGAAATAAAATAAGTTTTTACTTGCACCTTAAAACTTTGAAAGATAACAAATTTAATTGATAATCAGTTATCCAAAGCACATTAATGTATATTTGTTGGATCAAGCAATCCTACGATCCGATTCTACCGATTCTGATCATCCTGATAACCTTGGTATAATAGTAAAAATTATATTCAACAAACAGAGTTGAAGTTCCCTATAATTATTCCATTTGGAAAACCAAGAGTTTTTAACTCTATTATTCACTTATTTAGTCTACACAATTATACTAATAAAATTAAAATTGCAAAAATATAAATAGACACTAAAAAGTAAATTATGAAAGATATAAAGCAGTGACATAATATTATAAATTTATTAGTTTGTTAAAAAATAGGTTTAATTAGGATTTCATCCCTTAACCTTATGTTATAAATGTGACACTCCGACCATTGAGCTATAGTAATTTTTGTTATATTTTTACACTCATTAAATAATAAATTTTACATTAGTAAGAGAGGCCAAAGCCACAAATACAAAGGATCGTGTTTTCGGCAAGGGGGGTTAGGCCTCCCCCAGCCCCCATGTATCTTCGCCCCTGAACTACTCCAAGTATAGCTAAGGGTCATGGTTATTCAATGACCCATTGATGACCAATATTAATGCATCCAATTAATACCATTAACAAGGTATTCATGAGCATTATTCCTCCATATTAATGACCTCCAACTAATACCCTTAACAAGGTATTCATGAGCATTAATCCTCCCAATTACTCCTTTGTAACTTCAAAATTAATACTACATAATAAGTAAAAGAATCCAATGCAATCAACTCTAAGGATCTTGTATTTTAATACATATTGTCCCACTACTATTTGTTGTACTTGATGATTATATCTATACTTAGTTTTATTAAACAATAAATGTTCGACAATCACAGAGGTAAGAAGGTCCAAAAGAGGTTCTCTAGGGACCTTAATTGACGCCAGTGGCGGATCTAGGGTTCACGCTCCCTAGGGGCACCAACTTTATAGATGAAAGTTTGCGAAAATTTCGGCATACTTTCGTTCGCAAAATTAGCAGCCAAATATGTTTCTTTCGGCC
This sequence comes from Amaranthus palmeri, assembly GCA_019776075.1. Classification (NCBI taxonomy): domain Eukaryota; kingdom Viridiplantae; phylum Streptophyta; class Magnoliopsida; order Caryophyllales; family Amaranthaceae; genus Amaranthus; species Amaranthus palmeri. The sequence continues at coordinate 94,366 of JAAKBH010000558.1, forward strand.
AATAACATGTAAAGATACAAAAATTTCAAGTTAAGACCAATCAATTAATGTCATCTCACCAAACGGTTTGGAAGGGAGCTTGGAGTCGAGTTATCACCATTTTCTTTACTCAAATGTTTTGCAAAAAAAAGTAAAGGAAATTCCACGTGGTAACCCTGAGGTTTTGGGTTTTCCACGTGATAACCAAAACTTTTAAAAAATCCACGCGGTAACCCTGACGTTTACGTAAATATTCCATCATGACCTTTTTGCACATAAAAATGTTAGCAAACGTTAATTTTGAAACTTTATGGTTGTTGTATGCATATTTATGTGACTCACCATTCGAAATGTCATCAGTTTGAACCTTTTTCCCCAAAATATTACCCTCAAATCTAGCATTTTTCATCCAAATCATATTTTTTTCCCCGAATCCAAATATGGTAAAGTTTGTGTTTATATTTTGGGGAAAATGGTTGAGACTAATGGCATTTAAAATGGTCAATCGCATATATAGGCGTACAACAACCTTAAAGCTTCGAAATTAATGTTTCTTAACGTTTTGCTAACATTTTATGTGCAAAAAGATCATGATGGAACAATTTGGTAAACCTCAGGGTTACCATGTGGATTATTTAAAAGTTTTGGTTACCACGTGGAAAACCCAAAACCTCAGGGTTACCACGTGGAATATCCCAAAAAGTAATATTCCTTTCTTTTCTCTTCATTATTTTCAATTCTATCAAAAACACATGACACATAACACATTACACATTCAATTATGCACTCATCTCCAATTTACTCAACACATTCGCAAAGTAAATTCACAAACAAAAACAATTGACAATTCATTTCCACCAATAATACAAATTAGTGATGAGAAACTAACTTATATTATATATATAATTATAAATTTATATATAATACAAATTGTATAATATATAATCACAAACACATTCACAAATTGTATAAAATATAATATGTAATTATAAATTGTATATATAATCACAAACAAAAACAATTGACAATTCAAGAAACTCCAAAATTCAATTATCCAAACACATTCACAAAGGCCAAAGCACAATAACATTAACATAATAACATATAATATAATTCAATCAAGAAATTATCTTCAAATTTGAAATATTAAAATAAAACCCTAATTTTTGGGATTTAGGGATTTTAGAAAATAACATATAATTAATGATAAATTGAAATACCTGGTGGCAGGTGACGAACTGGCGGTGGGTAGGAAGGATTCAAGCCGGCGGCAAGGAGAAGGCAACCAGGGCAGGGATGTTCAAGACCCACGACTTGTCGAGTGTCGACTCAGTGGACTGTTGGAGGGATGGTCTGGAAGCAGACAGCATGCAGAGGCACTTCGGCGAGACAGAAACTCCGGTCTCCGGTGGGCGGTGGACTGTGGTGGCCGGTGATGAGCCGTCAGGCGTCAATTCTCCATGGGTGAGAATTGAGATTTGAGAATTAGGGTTTGTAAGTTTGAGAAATGAGAAACTTCCTTGACCCCTGACTTCCTTACACCCAACGCGCGTTTCCTTTTTCTTTTTTTTCCTATTTTTAATTTTTTTTTTTTCATTTTTTTTTGAACTCTATAGGGGCACGTGACCCCTTGTGACCTTAAGTAGGTCCGCCACTGATTAACGCCTAAGTTAGTGAGAATCATAAACTGGTGCACTTTTACCTAAGTGCACTGTAACTCTTAGCTTGAGACTAGCTAATACTATCTATTATTAGGGATTCTTTTGTGAAATGAGACGTTTTTGTCTAATAAAATAAATGAATTTTTAGTCACAAAACGAGTGATTGGATCTTAGTAAATGCAATTCATTCTCAATAAATATATCCTAGAGTTCAATAAATATTAGATATTATATGCTTTTACTATTAGAAATTGGATACCTTGGGTTTGGTGAAATATATTTATACTCCTAGTCAATTGCACTTCAGAATCTTTCCTTGTACTATAGAATTTTTGTTTTAGCCTCTTGATATTATTGTTATCGAGGTTGAAATTGTTCCTTCGTGTTTCGTGTAGAGTAGGATATAAGTCTTGACGTGGCATCTTCTTATTGGTGATGTTGTGGTGCATTAAATACACAATGCACCTTCTTCTAAAAAGATGAAATTATTGTTCCCATTTTTTGTAGCTACGTTTGTCAGTATAAAATAACACACTTTTAAACGAAAAAATAGTGATCTTTTCAACGCAAAAAAGCATCTAAAAAATATTGTTCGACGGTTACAAAAACGTCCAAAAATCAAGAGTTACAAATGTTCAACACTTTATTTATACGGTTTATTACGACTAAGTAAGATTGTTTTGCCAACACCTAAAAGTGTCTAAAATGTTTTTACCCGCCTCATTAAATAAGCTTAAGTATTTCTATTTTTGACACTTTTATGCGTTAAAAAATATTTTACTTTTTAGACGGTTTTATTTGTTGAAACATTTTAGTTGCGTTTAAGCGTTGAAAATGTTTTTCCATTTCTAATTAAAATACAAAATAATAATTTGTATATTCAAGTGAAGTTCATAACAATACTTTTAACACTTAAGAGCCATAAAGTTAACATTAAATTTCTTAAAAGACCAAACTTTATATCATACCAGTATTGAACAACAAATATCTAGAAGACTGGTCAAAACAATTTACATATATAGATCATAAAAACAATCTATCAAGCGGCTCTCAAAAGCCCAGTCCAAATATAATTTATGTTAATTTTAAAAAATTGCTGCTGAAATCAAAAACAAAGCACAAGTCTTTAGAAAGTTTAATTAATCTTTTTTAAATTAAAAATTGGGCCGGCCCAAACTTGAGACATCTCTTGTAGAGATGGTCTCAAGTAAGAATTTGTAAAAATCTATATAGGTAGCTTAAAATGCCAAGTATTATGTCCTCACTCAACTACAACATCAAGTACAATGATCTTCCAAAAGAGATTGGCGGTGGTTGGCAAACAGGTGATAGTTAATAGCTGGTAGCTGATTAGATCAGTTGATTTGACTAGCTGATTTTATTAACTGATTTGATTAGCTGGTTTAAATAGCTGATAATTTAAGAGTGTTTGGTAAAATATAGTTAAGAGCTGAAAACTTATTAATGTAAAAAGAGATATAAGGGCATGTAAAATATATTGTTACTAATTTGTGTAAAAACTATTTTAAGTAAATACTTGACAAATATTAATTATGAATTATAGATTATATATCTTAGTTAAAATTATGTTATAGTTATATATCTAAATATAGATTGCATAAAAATATCTCTAATTATATTTAAACAAGTAAAATTAAAAATTAATTTAAAGTACATTATTGTTCATATTCAAACAAATAAAATAAAAAACAAATTTAAAGTACATAATTGTTTAAGAATAGTTATACATCTAAAATCACATAAAAAATATAAGTGTTAAGAACCACAATGTTGTCTTCTAGCTGCCATTAAACTTACAGTGATGTCATTACAAACCTTTGCCATTTCATTAGTACCCAGGGCCGGCCCTGATATAATAGGGGCCCAGGGCGAAAAATAATTTATGGGCCCTAACTATATCAACTATTTTTATCAAAATACTATAAGTCTATAACTTTAAATTACCACGTAAAAGTCCATATAACAAATTCACAATTTCATCTATCATCAAAAAACAAAGAGAAAATATTAAACATTAACAAGTTTAGGAAAATAAATAAATATAAAATTATTCTAATAAACACAAAAAATGTATTATATAATAAAAGAAAATAAATAGAAAAAATCATAAATTTTGGATATATAGTCACACAACAAGTAAACCACAAGAAAATTAAAAATATTATAATTATAATAATATTAAAAAATATTATAATTGTTAAATAATATTAAAATAAAAGTATTATAATTGTTAAATAGAAATAATATTAAGTATATGTGTGCGTACTTTACTTTTTTCTACAGCAACTCTATTTACTTATATTAAACAATGAAAAGTAACATTAGCACTTGATGCTCATGCAGCTTAATGGCAAAACATAGTGCTCCCTTTGCGCGCATCATGAGTTCGAATCCTGGCAAAAGCACTATGGCAATTTTTTATGGGCCCTGGGCGTAGGCCCAGCTCGCCCTTGCCCAAGGCCGGCACTGTTAGTACCCGAACGATTAACATCTTGATTGAAAATGCTTCTGGAGGAATGAAATTTGGATTTCCATCAATGGCCCTAATGTTGGGTTAATGATCTTACTTAATCTAATGTAATTATGTAAAGCAAATGTAACATAAATTATTCTACTTTGGTCTTGTGGTGAATATATTGACATTTTTGCTAGAATCTTCCACCTTGCCTTTAAAACACCAAATGCCCTCTCTATACAACTTCTTAATGATCAATGCACTCGATTGAAGATTTCTCGTGGTCCTCTCGGATTTGCACCACGAAACTCTAAAGCATGATATCTTATTTTATGATAAGGTGTCAAGAATCATTGACTTTCAGGAAACCCTTTGTATGCTAAGTAATACTTGCCTTAATTATATTAAAAATTGAATTTAGACAAAATTATATTTATATTAATGTAATAATAAATAAAATTCAAAATTTTACCTACAAGAGGTACTGGAAAGTTTAGACTTGGGTTTTCAATTGTATCAAGGAAGATACGAGAATCATGAGTTGATCCCTCCCATCCACTTAACACATATGTAAAAAGCTCATCAAAATCACACGCCGCCGGTACATTAATGGTGGGTGTTCCTTTCCTTCCTTTATAACGTAATTGATTTTCCTCACAAATCATGATATCTATATGAGTACCATCAATTGCTCCAATGCAATCCTAAATTCAATAACGTTATAAAGACATTTCTATAATCATTTTTGATTAAATTTTCGAACAAAATTTAAGGAGCAATAAAAAGTTACCTTAAAATGAGGCATGTAATTTGGCATCATTCCTAATTTGTGTAGGCACTTCATTAAATTCAGGATCTCTTGGTTTAATTATGTCTCTTGATAAGCCATTCATGACGTTTAAAACCTCTTCAAAAACTCTACTACCAGTTTCACCAGAATGTTGAAGCCGTTCTTGGAAATCCCAGTTTGACGCCCCCTTACTAAGGGTCCAAACAAATAAACCAACCTTCTCCAAAGTTGATATGTTTCTAAAAGGAAGCAAGCCAAACCTGATTTCTAGATTCGTACATAATTGGCCAAAATACTTTTTTTCATTCTCAACATATTAAAATAACGCGTTTCATGGATATTCAACAACTCTTGTATCCATCTTTCTCCAGTTGGAAAAGAAGTCATGCATGGCTCCTTGTGTGTGTACTTGACATAATAAATGAATATATAACCAATAACACAAGCTATCGAATCCCAAAATTCATTATTCTTATGCCTCTTACGCATTCTATTCCGTATAATATGCATATCCATGCCTACAAATGTTCATTATAACAAAATAGAAAGATATAAGCCACTTTCACATTACAAAATAAAGTTCATCACAAAAGATATTAGCATTAGCTAGCTAATTATAGTTCAAAATAACAAAAGGTTAGCTAAAGATACATTAGCTTAAATTAGTTTGATACGAATACGATTAATTATAATGTTAAAATAACATCACTTTTATTTTCCCTTCTCATACAAGTACTTAATCCAATGAAGTCTAGCTTCATCACTTGAAAGACCATCAAGAATTGTTCTCTTTTGAGGATCCTCAATCATTGTGCAAGCAAAATTAAATTCAAGAGTACATGGAGTTAAACCAGGCAAGGATAATAATTTTGTTAGAGAATCTACAAGTGTAGTAGAAGAATTAGACAATGTACGCGCCTCAAGATCAATCAATTCTACATCTTTGATGTTCCTCTCTATGATAACTTGAACCATGGCCACTAATCTCTCCATCAACATTGTTGATCCTCCAACTCTTCTAAAGGATTCTGACTTAGAACTCCTATTGCTTACATAAGCTTTAGTCTCGGATACTCGCTAGCTTCCTCTCTTTCCAACTTCTTGTTCAATTCCTTGTGGAGAAGGTATAGGGGAAGGAGTCGAGTTATAATCATTCCAAACATCTTGTCATTCCTTATTGGTTTGGCTATTGTCAAAAGCATTACTTCCGCTCCATACATCATCATATTCATGAGGTGTATTACTAACCTATAAATTTGGAGAAGGGATATAAACTGTATCATTTTCACACTCAGCGGGAGTAAACTTTAGCACTCCTTGTGCAACCGAAACACCTAACAATCTCCATCTTTGACTCCAACTCACACTAGTGGAAAAATTGACATTTGCTGCGGTTTTTTTAGCCCTTATGTGCTGCGTATTTCAACCCCAGCCTTTATTGGAGCAGCCCAAAATAATAATTAAGGGCTGCGGTCAAAATACGCAGCCTAAAATAAGGAAAGGGGCTGCGGACATAGGCCAAAACCGCAGCCCTTAAGTCATTTTAGGCAGTGGTATGAAGGCACTTAAGGGCTGCGGTTTTGGCCCATGTCCGCAGCCCTTTAGTCATTTTAGAAAATAAAAAAAAAATTCTAAAACTGAAATTATACATCAAACATTAAGAAACGAACATCAAACCCAAAAAACCCAGAAAAATTACAAAAATTACAATGAATCTTCAAATTACAAACCCAGAAAAAACCGAACATCAAACCCAGAAAAACTAAATCTAAAAGAACATCAAAAACATTACAAAAAAACGAATGAATCTTCACATTACAAAAATTACAAAAAATTACAAAAATTACAAGATCTTCATAAACTACAAAAATTACAAACCCGAAAAACCCAGAAAAATTACAAAAATTACAAAAAATTACAAAAATTACATGATCTTCAAAAAAACGAGAAAATCTTCAAGATCTTCAACATCTTCAAGATTGAAATCCTTACATCAATAACATCAATAAAAAAACGATGAAGTATAAATGTTGAAAAAAACGAAATATAAATGTTGAAAAAAACGATTGAAACCCAGAAATCCTTACATCAAAAAGATTGAAAAACTTACAATTTTGGGAGAATCATTCGGACAGGTAGAGAAATAAATCTTTAAAAAAACGATTGAAACCCAGAAATCTTCAAGATTGAAACTCAGAATCTTCAAAAATCTTAAAAAATTTCTTCGAGAGATTTTTGAGAGAATTTTGAAGATCAAGATGTGTTTGAAAAATGAAGACGACCAAGAATCATTCGGACAAGTAGAGAAATAAAGATCAAGATCTGTTTGAAGAGCAAGAACTGTTTGAAAAATGAAGAAGACCAAGAATTTTGAGAGGCGCAAGAAGGTTTTTCTTTTGATTTTAGACTTAGGGTTTTTAGAAGACAAGAGGATGAGAGAGAAGGCAAGAACTGATTTTAGTGAACAGGCGCATATTATTGTAAAAATACGGCGCTCTTAGTTTCTTAAAACTTAGGGTTTTAATTTTGGGCTGGGCTTTTGCTGCGGACATTAATCAAACCGCAACCCTTTACTATTTTTTTTGTTCTAATTTCTGAAAAATGTTGAAGAACTTTGGGGCTACGGACATTTAACAAAACCGCAGCCCTTAATAATTTTTTTTTTACCACATTTTTTAAACTCATATTGGCTGCATGTGCCTAGAAACCGCAGCCAATAAGTAGCAGCCAATAGCGTTTTTTCCACTAGTGTCAGGTTCAATCCCTTCTTCTTGGAAAGATTTAAAGTGGATATTTTCTTATAAAGAAAGATAAAAAAAATTAATTCTTAGAAGTTCATTTAACTCTTAACATTGTAGTTTATAATTTTAAAGTTGTACTAATAAAGTTAATAAGTAAACTAACGTCAATTTTTTTTCCCACCATTCCTCACTAGCACTTATAGTTTTCTTTTCATGATCCCAACCTAATCCCGTTTCTTTTCCTTTCAAAGCTTTCCAAAGGCTCCAACGACTTTTCATCCAATCCCACTTGTTCTTAAGCTTACTCTTGTTATATGCTAAGTTAGTCTTTTTTTGAAATTTATCTTCAACTATTTTCCATGGGATCCTTTGTGAGATTGTTGCACCGGTTTTTCCCTTACTTTTTTTGATGCATTGGATACACAAATCCAAAAAAATATGCACATTTTCTTTCGACCAATGAACTCGCTTCACATCTTTCCCCTCACTTCCACCTTTTTCATTTTCCTTTACCTTTCTTGGCTTTGGTGGCATCAAATTATGATAAACCATATTTGATAAAAATACTTAGAAGCATTTCTTTAATGATAAATCATGAACACATATTAGAAAGGAAGAACAAATCAATTTTATCTCACAAAAAAAAAAAAAGCAAACAAATTAAATGGCATTATTATTCATCTAATCATAACTACATTTGGATTCCTTATAATACTAATGATGGTAAAATACAACAAATTTCTTAAATATGATCAATATAATAGTTTAGCATCAGATCTAATCCAACAAAGAATGAAAAAAATGTTTACCTAATATAAAATGACATTATTTTGCTATAACAAAAAATAAACTAAAAACAATTTTTAAAGAAATAGCTAAAAGATGATTATTATACATAACAAAAAGAAAATTTTTAAAAAATATTAACCTTTATGTAAGTTAGCGCCGCACACAGAGAGCAAAGATGATGAGGATGGAGATATGAGAAACAAAACAGGAACATTAGATTAGGTTATGGAAGGGTGGTAAAATGAAGAAAAATGAAGGGGTAGTTTGGTCAATTGACAAAAGCTTAGCAATCATCTAATCTAACACACTCAATTTTTCAACGTGTCAAATTTAAGCTGATTAGTACCAATAAGCTCTCTCATAGAGCTGTTCATGGGCGGGCTTAGGCGGGTAGCGGACTGGGTAGCACCTAAAAATTCTACCCGCGAAATGCGGGTAAATTTTTTTGTCGCAACCCACCTATTTTAAAAGCGGGCGGGACCCGCGGGTAGGCGGGTATTTTTTATATAAAAATTAAAAATATAAATCATATTATAAATTTAAGATTTAGTAATAATTAACAATATAGAAGGTGGAGTTGGCTACTTATTTGAATTTTGATAGTCGAATGCTAAAGTGCTTTGAGGGATAAAATATTAAATAGAGACGGTAGAATTATAAACTTAAAAGTCTAAAAACGCAAACTTTAAGGCTAGTACAAGAGTAATAAACTAAAGCTAGATATGGGTAATAATTACTAAAGTTGGGTATGGATCAAGTATACCCGCGGGTATTAAACTTTAATTTTTTTTGAAAAACGTTGTCCATGCCCGCCCGTTTTTCGAGCCGAATAGGCCGAGCCTGGCGGGTAGCCCGCCCATGAACAGCTCTACTCTCTCAACAAGTTCTTTTACCAAATACTATTTTTAGCTTGTTTGACTCAATGAATCAGCTATACTACCAACCAGCTGAAAATGCCCCAACCAGCTGATTTACCAAACACCCTCATTATCAAATTTGTTTAATTTTTTTAAAATTAACAAAAATTGCTGCTGAAATCAAAAGCAAAAGCACGCACCTTTAGAAAGTTTAATTAATCTTTTGGAAAATTTACTTTTAAACATACAAACTTTGACCCATTTTCTTTTAAACATACAAACTTTCGTTTATTATTTAAACATACTGTAGAAACGTATAGAGACGACGAAGTGTAACAAGAGGGGGGGTGAATTGTTGTTCCCGTTAGAGTATTTTCGCCCTTTTCTTGCGGAATTATGAATAAAGAAAATACTCAAAACAAATTAAAAGAAAACTTAAAGAAACACAAAGAATTTAACGTGGGAATAAGAACCACGACCCTCTAGGGATTTCTCTTCTCTATTATTTTATGTAATTCAATTCTCTATTACATAAAATATTTCTCCTTCTCCTTCTCCTTCTCTTCTCGGTTTCTTTCTTGTTCCCTTTCTCGATTCTCCTTCTCTTTCTCTCTTCTCTTTCTCTCTTCTCTTTCTCACTTCCCCCTTAGACTTACCCAAGTCTAATTACAAATTCTCTCAAAAACCCATACAAGATAAATTCTCTAAATTGGATGAACAAACAAAGATAGCACAAGGAAATATTTAGGAATTAATTTTCGATTAAGAACATCAATATTTTCCTTTTCTTGAATCTTGAATCTCACGAAATTTGGGCACAAAATTTTTCGGAAATTTTTCTCTCAATGTTGATCACCAAGGGAGCACTCGAATGATATGAGCGATTATTTTTCTCCCTTGATCTCCATAGGAGAACTCTAAAGATTTTTCATGAATATTTCTCTCCTTGTTGATCGCCAAATGTTTGTGCCGGTTAGAAAAATGCTTTTATAATCTTTTTAGAGCAAGTTATGCCACAAACCCATAATCTAAAGATAAGGGATTAGTGGGCATTGACCGTGAGAAGGAAATAACTTCCTTGGTGGTTATTCAAAGTCAATCCTTGACTCTAGCTAAAAATAGCCATTTTCAAGAGACTTTTTAGGAGTTAGTTATTTTAATTCTTAGATTAATTCCTTGTGCTTCCTTGTTTATTAACCGTACAACAAAACTAAAATATAGAAAAATAAACTCAAGACTTTTTCTAAATTAATTTTGTTGACTTCTCTTCTGACCGGATTCTGGAGGAACAACGTACTGTCTCTATCTGCAACATTCATCAGTTTATCAATATCAGGAACAGTAGACTTGGATTCTACTCTTGACTTCCTCATTGACCTTCTCTACTGACTTTGACTTTGTTGACTTTGACTTTGACTTGTACGATTGCCATTGACCAGTCCTTAGGCACCATCGACGATTACAATAATCGGATATATTACCTACAAAACAATCTCTAAAATACTTTGTTTGTTTATAAATTGTTAAGTCATCATCAAAACTCAAATGGGCCAACAAATTCCCCCTTTTTGATGATGACAAACTTATAAACAAACTTTGTTAAAAGAAAGAGTAAAACTAATAACTTTGAACATGTTAGAGATCATTCACAAGTTCAAACATATTTAGTAAATTAAATCGTTACAAGTAATTTACCAAATTCTAAAGCAAGCATATTACTCTAAAATATTTTTGGCGAAAATCATGTGATTAAGCATGACTTCAAATTTTTTAATTTTAAAATAAAACATGAAACAAAACATAAACATAAATACCAAAATCGTATAAACCAAAAACATAATAATTAAGAAGCTAAAGACATAAAATTAAAAAAATAAGAAGCACAACAAGCTAAGTAATTCTAATTAAGTAATTCAAGACAATTAAGTAAGTCAAGAAAATTATGAGTTGTATGAATCAAAGATAAACAAAGTGATATTCAATAAAACTATTGTTTGCAACTCTTCTCCCTTAAGTATATCAAACAGTAAGTTAAAACAACACAAAACAGAGAAACAACTATCAAGATCAAGCAAAAACATAAGCATTCACAAGCATTCATTTAAGTTTGTTTGCTACTCTTCCCCCTTTTGGCATCAATCAAAAAGTAGGGATATGAATCAAATCACAGCTCTAAGGCAAGCGTTAGATAAATTAAGATAGTAAGCAGCAAACTAAGAAAATAAATGCCCAAACATAAATCGAGAAAGCATGCAAGCAAACATATTAGACCATGGGATAAGAAAATAAGGATAAAATAAAGGATGAAAAGTAGTGGGTTAGTAGCATAAACCAAAAGAAATTGTCTTGTACCCCAGCAGGTACTTAAAAAAAAAAAGCAAAAGAAAAACATTGTTTAGAGAATTACAAATAAAATGGGCCAACCAAGCATTAAATTTTTAAATGAAAATAGAAGCAGGAGGGATCAGGCAGCAGTCTCCTCATCAACAAATTCAGTCTGCACCTCCATAGTAGATAGTGAGGCACGAACTTCACTTTGAAAGGCACGTAATTGGGACTGCATATCAAGTAGTGTAGAATGGACATGAGCAAGGGTAATAGGAGGAGGAGGGATAGTAGTGGGATCATCAAAACCAGTGGATAAAGGTGATGGTGGTGATGTAACTGGTGGTGGAGTAGTTGCTATTGGTGATGGTGGTGGTGATGGTATAGGTGAGTTTGGTTTCGGTGATAGTGGGGTTTGAGAGGTAATATCAGCATTTAGGCACGAAGAACTCTTGGATGATTTCATGATGTTCTTTAGAGGCACATTGAGGTCCTCATCCTCTGAACTAGATTTTTCATCCTCTAGTTCCTCTATCTCTTCTTCCCAACCTGTTCCCCTTTACTAACAGCTTCCCCCTGAGTCACAGTTTCCCCTTGTTCCTGTTCTGTCTCTGCCTCAGTAGTGGCAGTGGGAACAGTTTCCTGATCTACATTATCTCCTTCTACTTCAGTTTCACCTTCCTCTTGTTCCTCATCAGAACTCACATACTCAACATCTTCTTCAACATCATCTAGAATTCCTTTTTCATTTAATGTAGGATGCAAGTTGTAAAGACACTTAACACCTATTTTGTTGTTAGCACTCATTGGAAATTCTAAGCCTTCAAAGGGCACACCAAACTTCTTAAAGATACACATTAACAAACCTCCTAAGCACAATCAGGATCTACTACCTTGGCCTTCTTTGCGGGTTTTGAAGATGAGCTTCCTTTTGTGGTAGAAAAAGTCCTTTTCGTGCCGACATGCATGGGTTTTGTTGTTTTCGGTTTAGATGAAGTCTTGGGTGTCATGGTGATGATGAGATGAATTGATGAAGGTTGAAGGAGGAAAATGGGTTTGACGGTTTTGCTAGGAGTAGTACAAGTAATGGGTTTATGAATGATGGATGTGACATGAGGAGTGGGTTATAAAGGGTTGAATGGACGGTTATGAAAAAGGTTTGTACTACTTCCATAATGGCGGTTTTAGAAGGTGTAAGGGTAGTTATTAATTAAGCTTAGTTCATTGAATATGTCGATTAAGATAACTACTTTCCGAAACACCTCGATGATCCGTCTTCCATTTCATAAAATATGTTGGCTCACCGAAATAAAATAAAAGAAAGAAAATGCTGGAATTTGTGGAAAATAAAATATTTTTGTTTTTTTTAAAATAATTTATAATATGTGGGTAATGATATACTAATATAAAATAAGTTATGCTACTTGGTCTAATTAGTTCAAACATGCAAGCAATCAAGATAAAGTTTAAGACATAAATTTAAATAGAAGCATACCTAAATCTCGCAATGATTGAGTGAACAATCTTGGTTGTTGTGGTTGATTGAACCCTTCCGATTTTTCAAGATGTTTTGAGGAGGAATACTAGCAATTAAATGTTAGTGAAGCTTGATCATACCTAGCTCCAACCTCATCTTTTCAAATTGTTCTCTTGGAAGCGGTTTGGTCATAATATCTGCAACTTGTTCACTAGTATTGACATGTTTAACAATAATATTTTTAAGCTCTACGTTATCCTTAAGGAAATGATGTCTAATATGAATATGTTTAACTCTAGAATGATGCACCGGATCTTTAGAAATACAAATAGCACTAGTATTATCACAATAAATAGGAACACATTCAAATTTAATACCAAAATCTCTTAGCTGTTGTTTAATCCAGAGCATTTGGGAACAGCAGGCTGCTGCTGCTACATATTCAGCTTCTGCCGTGGATAAAGCTACTGTGTTCTGTTTCTTGGAACTCCATGATACCAAACAAGATCCAAGAAACTGTACCATTCCTGAAGTGCTTTTTCTATTTACAAGATCACCTGCGTAATCTGCATCACTATACCCTTTCAAGTCATAGACATCACTTTTAGGATAAAATAAGGATAAGTCATCTGTTCCCTTTAGATATCTAAGAATTCTTTTAACTGCCGTATAATGTGATTCTTTAGGATTTGATTGAAATCTAGCACACAAGCCAACACTAAAGGATATATCGGGTCTACTAGCAGTTAGATATAGTAGTGATCCTATCATGCCTCTATACATCGTTTGGTCTACACTAGTTCCGTTAGAGTCTTCATCTAACCTAATGTTAGTGGCCATGGGTGTATGGTTTGTCTTAGCACTATCTAGTCCATATTTCTTTAGAAGTTCTTTTATATATTTTTGTTGATGAATAAAGATACCATTAGCAGTTTGTTTAATTTGCAAACCAAGGAAGAAATTTAATTCTCCCATCATACTCATTTCAAATTCATTACTCATTAGGTCAGCAAATTCCTTACATAACGATTCATTTGTAGCACCAAAAATAATATCATCAACATATATTTGAACAACTAATATATTTGAACCTTTATTCTTAAAGAATAAGGTTTTATCAATTTTACCACGTATGAACTTATTTTCAATCAAAAACTTAGATAATCTCTCGTACCATTGTCGAGGTGCCTGTTTTAGCCCATAAAGAGCTTTATCAAGCTTGTAGACGTGATCCGGAGAAATTGGGTTTTCAAAGCCAGGTGGTTGTTCCACATATACATCTTCTTCTAGAAACCCATTTAAGAATGCACATTTTACGTCCATTTGATATAATTTAAAATTCATGAAAGCAGCAAATGAAATAAGAATTCTAATAGCTTCTAATCTAGCTACGGGAGCAAAAGTTTCAGTATAGTCAATACCTTCCTGTTGATTATAACCTTTTACCACCAACCTTGCTTTGTTTCTAACGATTATGCCGTGTTCATCCAGCTTGTTCCTGAATACCCATTTAAGTCCAATAATCTTCTTGTTCTTTGGTTTTGCTTCTAAGTGCCACACTTTGTGTCTTTCAAACTCGTTTAATTCATCTTGCATAGCTACCACCCAATCCGAATCTTGCAAAGCTTCTACATGATTCTTGGGTTCCATAGTTGATAGAAAAGCAAAGTGTGCACAAAAGTTTCTCATTTGTCCCCTTGTTTGTGTGCCTTTGTTCATGTCACTTATAATCAATTCTAGTGGATGTGACTTATGATGTTTCCACGGTCTTGGAACAAAGTCTCTTGTGGGGACAGATGTGGAAGCTGGTTCACTATCTTGGTTCTGATTTGGTTCAACTTCAATTCTTTCTTCTTGTGCTTCTGTTTGAATTTCTGGATTAGGAACTGCAGGCTGTTCCTGATTTGCCTGTGGTTCCTGTTCTTGATTTTGTTCAACATTCTGACCTTGTTGCTGTTCTACTGGATCTTGCTCCTTGTGTATATTTTCATCATCTTCCAGATCCGCAAGACCTATCTTAAAATCACTTGTTTCTTGTTCACTTGTCATAAAGTTAGTCTCATCAAATATTATGTGAACAGATTCTTCAACACACATTGTTTTCTTATTGTAAACTCTATATGCTTTACTATGAGATGAATAGCCAAGAAATACTGCTTCATCACTTCTTTCATCAAATTTACCTAAATTTCGTTTTCCATTAACATGCACAAAACATCGACATCCAAAGACTCGAAAATATGAAATATTAGGTTTAATTCCTTTAAATAATTCGTAGGGGGTCTTAGAAGTGATTGGTCTTATTAAAACTCGGTTTAATATATAACAAGCAGTATTGACGGCTTCGGCCCAAAAATTTCTAGGTAAACCACTAGCAATTAACATAGTTCTAGCCATTTCTTCTAAGGTTCTATTTTTACGTTCAACAACACCATTTTGTTGTGGTGTTCTAGGCGCGGAGAAATTATGACTTAAACCATGCTCATTACAATAATCCATAAACTTTGAATTTTCAAATTCTTTACCATGATCCGATCTTATGTGGACAAGTTGATTGTTACTAGATTTCTTGATTTTAGTAGCGAATGCAACAAATTCATCAAAAGCCTCATCTTTGCTAGATAAGAATAAAGTCCATGTAAATCTACTGTAATCATCAACTATAACAAAAACATATCGCTTACCGCTGCGACTTTGGATTTTCATAGGTCCACAAAGATCCATATGAATTAATTCAAGTGGTCTTGATGTGGTCACGACATTTTTAGTTTTAAAAGATGACCTTGCATGTTTTCCTTTGGCACAAGGATCACATACTTCATTCTTTTGAAATTTTAGGGACGGTAATCCTCTTACTAGGTCTTTAGTACGTAAAGTATTAAGCAATGAAAAACTAGCATGACCTAATCTTTTATGCCAAAGAAGAGGGTCATCTTCTATAACACTCAGACATGTTAAACTGGTTTTAGGAACAGTGTTCAGGTCCACCACGTAGGTGTTCCCTTTTCTAATTCCTTCCAGAATGATGTCACCTGTGTCGTTCCTAGAAATCATGCATTTCTCAGAAGTAAAGTTTACAGAGTTACCTTTGTCACAAAATTGAGAAATACTTAAAAGGTTGTGTTTCAAATTCTCGACCAAAAATACGTTATCTATTGCATGGGAACTTGACCTTCCTATCTTGCCTTTTGCAATGATTTCACCTTTCATATTGTCGCCAAAGGTCACAGTTCCTCCGTCATAGGCTTCTAGTGAGAGAAATTTTGATCTATCGCCTGTCATGTGCTTGGAACAGCCACTGTCGAGATACCATGAGCTGTTCCCCCTCACTAGAACCTGCAAAACGAACTTAGTTGTTAGAAGGTGGAACCCAGCCATCCTTGGGTTCCGTGTCGATTAAACAAGAATTAAATTTCTTAATCCAAACTCTATCGACGTATATTTGGTTCGTTTTGTTGTGCTGTTCCCTTTTTAAACATTGATGATTCAGGTGCCCGGTTTTGCCACAAAAGGAACAGACTTTGTTACTTGGGAGATCAACATAGACCTTTTTCTTTTTTGTCATTTTTATCATATCCTAGACCTTCGGTTCCTTTAGTTCTAGCATTAAGAATCCATTTGGGAACTTCTCTAGTTTTCCCTTTATCTCTTGAATTTAATTCAAGCTTAAGACGATCGTTTTCTTTTAAGGCGGATTCTAGATCGGATCTCATTTGAAAGAGTACACATTGAATTTCTTTCTTAGTCTCATAATCTACTTCCATTTCAAATTGCTCAAATTGATTCAATTCAATATTTAACATGATGTTTTCTTCTTTAACTTTTTCTAAGGCTTCTTTTAACATCACATTATTATCAAGCAATTCAAAGAATCGATTTTGCACATCGGATCTAAATGAGTTAAGGTAGGATATTTGGTCTTTACATGCTTTAAGGTCTTTTTCAGTTTTGAGAGTGATGGCGGTTTGTTTTTCTAAATTTTCGTGAGATTCTAAAATCATTTTAACTAATCTATGTTTATCCAATTTAAATAAATAATCAGAAAATGGATCAGGAGACAGTACCTCTTTTCCTTTAGATGTATCGTCATGAGTAGCCATGAGACAGAGGTTAGCTACCTCTTCTTCTTCCACGGGGGCTTCGGTTTCAGCTTCACTTTCGGACTCTCCCCATGCAGCTATCATGGCTTTGCGGAAATCGGTTTTGTTGAAATTTCCCTTTGTTGGTTGTCTTCCTGTTTCTCTTGCTTTCCCTTTAGCTTTTTCGTCCTTCCATAGTGGGCATTCCTTTATGAAGTGCTCGGTACTTCCACATTTGTGGCATTCATATGTTTTGGATTTAGAAGTTCCTTTTTCTTTGTAGTTTCTTTGATTTTTATATCTGTTGTTCCTGAAGAACTTCTTGAATCTACGTACCAGCATTGCTGCCTGTTCCTCATCAGTTTCTGAATTTTCTTGATCGTCTGCTGTCAGAGCCAAACCTTTGTTCCTGGAACTGTCAGCTGTTCCCAGATGTAATTCATGAGTCATCAGGGAACCAGCCAACTCTTCCAGATTAAACTTTGTAAAATCTTTAGATTCTTGAATGGCTGTGACCTTTGCTCTCCAACGATCATCTTGAGGTAGGCTTCTTAGGATCTTTCGCACTTGTTCATCGGTTGGAATAAGCCTTCCAAGGGAGACTAACTCATTTGTGATGTTCGTAAACCTAGTAAACATTTCTTGAATGCTTTCTTTAGGTTCCATAACAAATCTTTCATATTTGGACATGAGTAAGTCAATCTTGGAACGCTTGACTTCGCTTGTACCTTCATGCGTAACTTCCAGCAGATATCAAATTTGTTTTGCTGTTTTGCAACCCATAATGCGATTGTGTTCATTAGGACCAAGCCCACAATGAAGCAATTTAATAGCAAGAGCATTCATTTCCATCTTTTGAAAATCTTCTTTCTCATATTCTGTGATTGGTTTGGGAACAGTCTCGTTAATGGAGTTGGTAGTAGTTACCTCAAAATCTCCAACTTCGATGACTCTCCAAACTTGATAATTTTCGGCTTTGATGAAGATCTCCATCCGGTTTTTCCAATAGGTATAGAATTTGCCATCGAACATTGGTGGTCTCTGAGTAGAGTACCCTTCTTCCATACGCTCGTTCATTTTCATCATCTCTAAAGCACCAAGATACGGCTCTCAGGGTTTCCTGATTTAATGAGGAACAGGGCTCTGATACCAATTGTAGAAACGTATAGAGACGACGAAGTGTAACAAGAGGGGGGGTGAATTGTTACTTGTTCCCGTTAGAGTATTTTCGCCCTTTTCTTGCGGAATTATGAATAAAGAAAATACTCAAAACAAATTAAAAGAAAACTTAAAGAAACACAAAGAATTTAACGTGGGAATAAGAACCACGACCCTCTAGGGATTTCTCTTCTCTATTATTTTATGTAATTCAATTCTCTATTACATAAAATATTTCTCCTTCTCCTTCTCCTTCTCTTCTCGGTTTCTTTCTTGTTCCCTTTCTCGATTCTCCTTCTCTTTCTCTCTTCTCTTTCTCTCTTCTCTTTCTCACTTCCCCCTTAGACTTACCCAAGTCTAATTACAAATTCTCTCAAAAACCCATACAAGATAAATTCTCTAAATTGGATGAACAAACAAAGATAGCACAAGGAAATATTTAGGAATTAATTTTCGATTAAGAACATCAATATTTTCCTTTTCTTGAATCTTGAATCTCACGAAATTTGGGCACAAAATTTTTCGGAAATTTTTCTCTCAATGTTGATCACCAAGGGAGCACTCGAATGATATGAGCGATTATTTTTCTCCCTTGATCTCCATAGGAGAACTCTAAAGATTTTTCATGAATATTTCTCTCCTTGTTGATCGCCAAATGTTTGTACCGGTTAGAAAAATGCTTTTATAATCTTTTTAGAGCAAGTTATGCCATAAACCCATAATCTAAAGATTAGGGATTAGTGGGCATTGACCGTGAGAAGGAAATAACTTCCTTGGTGGTTATTCAAAGTCAATCCTTGACTCTAGCTAAAAATAGCCATTTTCAAGAGACTTTTTAGGAGTTAGTTATTTTAATTCTTAGATTAATTCCTTGTGCTTCCTTGTTTATTAACCGTACAACAAAACTAAAATATAGAAAAATAAACTCAAGACTTTTTCTAAATTAATTTTGTTGACTTCTCTTCTGACCGGATTCTGGAGGAACAACGTACTGTCTCTATCTGCAACATTCATCAGTTTATCAATATCAGGAACAGTAGACTTGGATTCTACTCTTGACTTCCTCATTGACCTTCTCTACTGACTTTGACTTTGTTGACTTTGACTTTGACTTGTACGATTGCCATTGACCAGTCCTTAGGCACCATCGACGATTAAAGTAATCGGATATATTACCTACAAAACAATCTCTAAAATACTTTGTTTGTTTATAAATTGTTAAGTCATTATCAAAACTCAAATGGGCCAACACTACCAACTTTGGGGGGTATATTCCCAAAAAGTTATGGATGACTTGTAACCGGATGAACCGGTTACTTGTTCACCATCTTCATCTTCACCATCTTCATCTTCTTATCTTCACCATCTTCATCTTCACCATTTCATCTTCACCATCTTCATCTTCACCATTTCATCTTCACCATCTTCATCTTCTCATCTTCACCATCTTCATTTTCACCATTATCAACCCACAAAAAAAAAAAAAAAAAAATCTGGTTCTTCAATTGAAGAACCCAAAAACGAAAGGTGAATTTCACCATTTTATGAATTTCAGTTTCAGATTTTTTGGGTAGTAAACCTACCCCCACCATTATCTCACTCCATAATGGACATCAATGGCGTCAGAAATTTACTACCCAAAAAATCTCATAAAGCTGAAACTGAAACTGAAATTCATACAAAAAATGGAACATTCAAGTTTACTACCCAAAAAATCTGAAACTGAAGTTCATACAAAAAATGGTGAATTTCACCATTTTATCTCATAAAGCTTGCAACTTTACTACCCAGAAACTTAAAAACAGTTTCCCTACACAAATTAATGTTCATAGACCTAAAATTTCATTTCATTCATCTCCCACAAATACCCAGTTAAAATTGAGATTGTTATCTTATAATTATGGCAGAAATAATGAATTTTTGAGCAAAAGGGTTGATAGTTTAGTTGCTAAAATAAGATTAGAAGATGATGTAGACCTAAAATTTCATTTCATTTCATTCATCTCCCACAAACCCAAAAATCTGATTGTATCTTTTATTTGTTTTTCTTCAATTTTTTCTTCAGCTTTTTCTTTTATTTGCTGAAAATCCAAAAACCCAAAAACAATGAAAACCCAAAAAAAATGCTGAAAATCCTTTGATTAATTCAAACCCAAAAACAAATTAAACCCTAATTCAACCCAAATGAAGAACAAATCAACAAATTGAAGAACAAGCCATTCCATTCTTTATCTTCAACCCTAATTCAACCCAAATGAAGTACAAATCAACAAATTTTTAGAGATTTAAAATGGGTAATTGAAAACAAATCTGGAATTTTATGTGAGTTAGAGCTTCTCAAGCTTGAAGAAGAAGAAGAAGCCATTGAAGCCATTGAAGAAGAAGCTTGAAGAAGAAGCTTCTCAACATTTGAGAGGGTACCGGTTATAAAGGGTTAAAAATGGGTCAAAAAACCGGCTATAACTTTTTGGGAATATACCCCCAAAGTTGGTATGTTTAAATAATAAACGAAGGTTTGTATGTTTAAAAGAAAATGGGTCAAAGTTTGTATGTTTAAAAGTAAATTTTCCTAATCTTTTTTCAAAATTAAAAACAGGGTCGGCCTAAACTTGAGACGTCTCTTGCAGAGCCGTCTCACACATTTCGGAGGCCCTAAGCGAAACATAAAATATAGGTGTGTCCCATTATATAAATGAATATAATTCTTTGTTGATAGCAATGTTTGATCCTAGGAACTAGTGGGTGGAGATTTGTTTTTCTTACCACTAGTCTAACTAGGCAGTTGCTATGAATATAATTCTTAGTAATTAACAAATTCATGAAAACATACTCACAATAATAAATTTTCAATCAAAAATTCCAATACAATATGATTTCGAGCCAAATTTATAGAATATTGACTTGCTTTGGGTAAAAAATTTCAATTAAAAATCCTAATTTCCATCGCAATTAAAAGTAAGATTCTCAGCAATAATGTAACTACACAATATCCAGCAACCAAACACACGAAAAAAAAAAAAAAACTATTTTGGAAATATCCCATTAGAAGTTAATCCAAAACAAAAAAAAAAACCCATAAAAAATTTTCAAAAAAAACAGCTACTAAAAACAAATCTGAAACTGATTAAAAATTACAAAAACTCAGCCATGACAAAAAAATAAAAATAAAAATAAAAAATATTACCTTAAAGACCTGAATGGTAAACACCAAGACCAAGCCATAAGCATACCCATTAATTAATGAGAGTAAGATCACACATTTAAATAAACTGGTACTAACGAAGAAATCAAAATCAAAATCAAAATCATTCTTATATGTCATTCTACACAACACTACTAAAAATCAAAATCATAAACTTGAGGATGATGAAAGAGACAAGAATGCAAACAAAGAAGACGTTTCAATGGTAGAAATGAAGAAAATGAGGAATGACAGAAAAAGATAAATGATAGATAGAAAAAAAAGATTAATTTAAATTTGGAAGGTTTAGAGTTTATTCATGGGAATTGGAAAAAGATATTAAAGTTAATTAAGTTTCCCTTTATACTGAAACCTGCATTAAAAATGAAAACGCATTCCCGTAAGTTAATAAAGTTTCCCTATGCTACAGCCTGCATTACAAATAGAAACACATTCCCATTCAATAAAAATAAATCGGTAATTTTTTTAAGATATATATTAGGCCCCTAAATTACCGGGGCCCTAAGCCATTGCTCATGTTGCTCCTGGTATGGGTCGGGCCTGGTCTCTTGTAGTTGTAGAGATGGTCTTAAGTAACAATTTGTGAAATTCTATACGGATAGCTTAAAATGCCAAGTATTTTGTCCTCGCTCAACTACAACATCAAGTACAATGATCTTCCAAAAGAGATTGTTTACATAAAGATATTCCTACCACATTAAAGTATAATAATCAATTACTACTTTATTCAAACCCACATTGCACAAGAGATAGAAAAATAATTTGAACATAGTCTAAACAAGTTTTTAAGAATAAGGAAGTCTAAACTGATATTAAAATGATTTCTTATTCACATTCCTAAAGTAATGTTAGTAATAAAGAAACTTAAGATTAGAAATTTATGTGAAATATTATATATAATTTGAATTAATTCACTTGTTTTTAAAAGGGAATTGACTCACAAACTCCTTATTTATGGCAAATTGTTCATGGTGGAACCTTGGCACCTTCTCCGTTAAATAAAAAATTTGAATTACTTCACTTGTTTTAACTTATGTGAAGTATATACACTATATTAATTTTAATGTATAGTGATGAAAAAGTCAAGTGAATATGAGAGTGACAAGTGTATTTTTTTTATTGGTTAATATGTTTTGTAGGAATATTTATGGCCAGGATTTTTAAATACAGTAGGATTATTTATGACCAAGGATTTTAATGTTTAGTATAGTAATTATATGATCAGGAATCTTTTCCTAACTACGGCAGGATTAAACTTAATCAGGGATTTTTAATGTTTAGTATAGTAATTATATGACAATAATAACAATGAGATCAGGGATTTTGACCAGTAATTTTTTTGTGGCAATAATAGTATAGTGATTAATTTATTTATGACCAGGGATTTTGACAACTAAGACAAAATTTCTACAAATTTAAAATGGCAGGATTTTGAAATATGTCATCGTACTAAGAATGTAGTATATAAAGAGGTGTTTCAAAACTTATAAACTCTTTATTAACAATCTATTTTGTGTTTTTTATATTTAATTTTTTTCAATTACAATGTATGTATGTAAATAATTTATTACGCACCTTTATATAATATTTTCGTTCGTATAAAATTTCACTAAAATATCAACGTGTTAAAAAATTTGTGCATTGCATGGGTTTCTATCTGTTGAACATTTAGTGCATAATAATCCTGTATATTATAATCATCATCAAGTACTACTAAGGTAGTGGGACCAATCGTATCGATTTATTAAGTCCGTATACATCGCTAAAGCTACTAAAAGTAGTGGGACAAAACGTATTAATATACGAGGTCCAAAAGGCATTTAAGTTATTACTTAAACAAAGGAAACAAGGGAAAAAGGGGGATCAAGGCAGAGGCCAAAAGCCGACTCGGCGATCCCCCTTGTGTAGCCACAGTCGAGTCGGCTTTTGGCTACTGGAAAAAACCATTTTGGTCAGTAGGCAAAAGCCGAGTCGGCGATGGGTCTTTTGGAGGGACCGCCGACTCGGCGGTCTGGGCAAAATAGTGCCGTTGCTTTTCTTTCCGTTTCCTATGTGATTAATGCCTCGGATTCTCTTGATTATGCCTTAATTCTGAGATTATCATGCTCATGAATGACTAAGAATAATGTCATACAATTGCATTGATACCCATGATCATCAATATGATCATTATGGGTGATGATTATGAGGAGGCTCCTCCATATACTCTTTGAGTATAAATAGGTGCCTTGAGGGATGAGTTCCACACACCTTTTCTTACTCTTCTCCTGATTTCTAAGCTTTTCTCATTTGTTCTTTGCATACAAAAGAGTAATTAACTTTTGTTAGTGCATTTCCACAACTTGTTATTCCTCAAACACATTGTTATTTCATAATACAACCTAAGTACTAAGGTTGTGTTGTAATCGATTGTATCTCGTTGTGAATTTCCAAACAACAACCCAAGTACCTTTGTGGGGGAAATATCACAAAAGGATAGTGAGCACACGCCTTCGGTTTGTATCAAGTTTCCGGGTGACGTTCATCGTTACACAATAATCTTCAATTTACTTGTTACATTGTAATCATCTTGTAAGTTTATTTTTGTCATCAAACAAAGGGGTTTATACAAATTCCCGAGTTGTAATTTGTATTGCATTATATACTTTACGTAATAATCTTTTGTGATACGTTCCTTTCATCGATGGCATCAATGAAAGATTTCACCTCTAACTTTGCTAAGTTAGAAAAGTTTGTCGGCGTCGACTTTATACGTTGGCAAAAGAAGATGATGTTCATGCTCACTACCCTCAATGTGGCTTATGTTATAAGCTCACCCAAACCGGAAGTTGCTAAGTCGGATGATCCGGAAACGGTGATTCCGGAAACGGAGATCCTTGAACAAAACCGAAAGAGGTCAAAGTGGGAGAATGACGATTTCATTTGCCGGGGACACATCCTCAATGGAATGCAAGATGCATTATTTGACATCTACCAATATCATGAGTCCGCAAAAGAATTGTGGGATGCTCTTGAAAATAAGTACATGGCGGAGGATGCTAGCTCCAAGAAATTTCTAGTAAGTAATTTCAATTCGTACAAAATGGTAGAAGATCGCCCTATAATTGATCAATTTCATGAGTTGCAAAGAATGCATGCTAACCTAAAACTACATAAAATTGAAATTGATGAAGTGTTTTTGGTATCTAGCATAATAGACAAATTGCCTCCTTCTTGGAGGGATGTTAGACATGCTCTTAAGCATAAAAGGGAGGAGATTACACTCTCCGACCTTGGACAACATATTATTGTCGAGTCTAGCATCCGGGTTCATGAGAACCGGAAGGATGATAATCCTAATGTACCAACAATTAACATGGTTGGGGAAGGGAAACCACAATCCCGTCCCGGAGATAAAAGGAAGAGAAATGACTCTTCAAAGGGGAAAGCTACTAATCCCAATGCCGAAAAGGTATGTTGGGAATGTGGAAAGCCCGGGCACCGAAGGAAGAATTGCTTTGTTCTAAAGAACAAGCAAAAGAAAGCCAAGGGGAATGGTCAAGCTTCTACTAGCAATGGACCACCCACACAAGGTAATCTTGCATGTTTTGATGAAAATTCTAATATGAGTTTTTCTACTTTGAATACTAATATTAGTGCTTTGCAGGATGATTCCTTGGCTTGGTGGATCGATTCGGGGGCATCGAGACATGTATGCAATTCTACACAATGGTTCAAAACCTTTAACAAGGTTGTTGATGGGGAGCATCTCTACATGGGAAACAATGCACCTATCAAGGTCCAAGGCAAAGGACAAGTTGAATTGTTGTTTACTTCGGGGAATCTTTTAGTTTTAAGAGATGTGTATTACACACCCGAAATAGGTAGAAACTTAGTCTCGGGTCCTATTTTGAATCGGTTGGGCTACAAACTAGTGTTTGAAGCCGATAGGTGTATTATCTCAAAAAATAATTTGTTTATTGGTAGGGCTTATCTATGTAATAGTTTGTTTAAATTGTCTTTGGATTTGAATAAGAATGTTATTCGCAATGTTTCAAATATGAATGAGAATGATGATTTACATTATTTGTGGCATGTTAGACTAGGACACGTAAATTTTGATAAAGTTTCGTTTATGTCTAAACATGATTTAATTCCAATGTGCAATAAAATTCTAAAAATTGCAAAACGTGCATGTTAACTAAGATCACTAGAACACCGTTTAAAAGTGTTGAATGAAAAACCGAAATTTTGGAGTTAATCCATAGTGATCTTTGTGATTTTCATAGTACACCGTTTTTGGGAAATAAAAAGTATGTTATAACTTTTATAGATGATTTCTCAAAGTTTTGTTATGTGTATCTTTTGCATTCAAAAGATGAGGCTCTTGAACATTTTAAGATTTACAAACAAGAAGTAGAAATACAAATTGGTAGTAAACTTAAAAGGTTAAGAACCGATAAAGGAGGTGAATATTATGATCCGCTTTATTTCGATTCAATGGGTATTATTCATGAAACAACCGCCGGTTATGCACCACAATCTAATGGTGTGGCGGAGAGGAAAAACCGTACTCTACAAGAGATGGTTAATTCCATGTTATCCTACTCGGGTTTGAGTGATGGATTTTGGGGTGAAGCAATGTTGACGGCTTGTCACATTCTTAACCGAGTTCCAATGAGAACGAATAAGGAAACTCCTTATGAACTTTGGTACAAAAAGAAACCAAACTTAAGTTATCTTAAGGTTTGGGGTTGTAGGGCCATTGTAAGAGTGCCCGGCAACAAGAAAAAGAAGCTCGGTGAACGTGGGCTTGAGTGCATCTTTATAGGCTATGCTATTCATAGCAAAACCTATAGGTTCTATGTTATAGAACAAAATGACTATATATCGATTCATTCGATTATAGAGTCAAGAGATGCCATTTTTGATGAAAATAGATTTTCATCATTGAGTGGACAAAGAAATCTACAAAGTTGTACCAATGAAAGTGTTGATGATAGTCAACAAAGTTCACTTCTAGATGTTGATGGAAGTCAACAAATAGATGAACTTGATTTAGTTGATCCTATTCCTAAACGGAGTAAGAGACAACGGAAAGCGAAGAGCTTTGGACCGGATTTCCAAGTATACTTGGTTGAAGGTGATAGAAGTGAAGTATCTTCTAGTGTTCCATATTTATATAATGTGGAAGGTGACCCATTGACTTATAGCGATGCTATGGCATCACATGATAGTGCTTTTTGGAAAGAGGCTATCGATGATGAGATGCAATCCATCATGGGAGATAACACTTGGGTGTTAGTGGATCTTCCTCCGACTTGTAAACCAATCGGTTGCAAGTGGATTTTCAGAAAGAAAATAAAAATCGACGGTACTATTGATAAATTCAAAGCCCGCTTAGTGGCTCAAGGCTTTAGACAAAAGCACGGTATCGATCATTTCGATACATATGCACCGGTTGCAAGAATAACCACTATCCGGTTATTGGTAGCGTTAGCTACGGTCTATCATCTAGAAATACATCAAATGGATGTTAAAACCGCATTTCTATATGGGGAGTTAGATGAGGAGGTTTATATGAAACAACCCGAAGGGTTTGTTTTGAAAGGACAAGAACAAAAGGTGTGTAAACTTGTCAAGTCCTTGTATGGACTTAAACAAGCACCTAAACAGTGGCATCAAAAATTTGATGAAACTATTTTGTCCTTTGGATTCAAGTTGAATCAAGCCGATAAGTGTGTATATAGCAAGTTCGATAGCCATGGTAATGGCGTTATCATTTGTCTATACGTTGATGACATGCTTATCTTTGGAACTTGTATAACACAAGTCCAAGAGACAAAAGACTTTTTGTCTAGATCCTTTCAGATGAAGGATATGGGGGAGGCTGATGTGATCTTAGGCATTAAGATCATAAGGCAAGGGAACCGTATTAAGTTAAGTCAGGCTCACTATGTTGAGAAGATACTTAAGCGGTTTAATATGCTTGATAAAGCGCCGGTCTCTACTCCCATGGAACCGGGTATGAAGTTTGCAAAACATACCGGTCAACCAATTTCACAATTGAAGTATTCAAAGGTCATAGGATCTTTGATGTATGCTATGACTAGTACGAGGCCTGATATAGCATTTGCGGTGGGTAAACTTAGTAGATTTACAAGTAACCCAGGTCCCCATCATTGGATGGCGATAAGAAGAGTATTAAGATACTTGTTACGTACCAAGGATTTTGGTATTACGTATAGCGGAGAACCTCCTATTCTAGAAGGTTACTCAGACGCTAGTTGGGTCACTAATGAAGAGGATAACTCTTCTACTAGTGGATGGGTGTTTGTTTATGGGGGAGGTGCCATTTCTTGGTCTTCTAAGAAACAAACATGTATAGCCGACTCTACGATGTCAGCTGAGTTTATCGCTTTAGCTTCAGCAGCTGGTGAAGCTGAGTGGTTGAGGAATCTCATGTTTGAGATACCTTTGTTACCTAAGCCAATTTCACCGGTGGCGATTCATGCGGATTGCATGACGGCTTTAGGTAGAGCTTATAGTCAAGTGTATAATGGTAAGTCTCGTCATATTGCTCTAAGGCATAGCCTTGTGCAAGGACTTATTATTAACGGGGTCATAACTTTTGACTATGTGAACACTAAGTTCAATGTGGCGGATTCGTTTACGAAAGCCATGAATAGAGACTCAATTGAGAAAGCCTCAATTGAGATCGGTTTATGTCAGTAAAATCATTTGGAAAGCCCAATTCACGCATGAGTAACATCGTTTCTGAATTCAATGTGGTAAAGTCCTCTTGGTTTTTGGTAAAGCAACTCTTGCATGACCCATCGTTGCTTTGTACCGTGATGGAATAAGGTAGTCGTCTTGAAAGTTCTCAAGATCAAGAGTTGAAGAGCTCTTGGTGTTATATCCACGTCACGGGGATATGTTTTATACGTAAAGAGAACCTACCTATATAAGTTTGAAGTGTGGCCGCTTCAAGTAGTCAAGATTGGCATAATGACTATGATAAACTTATGAATAAGATACGGACACGGCCTTATAATGTGTCAAGTTAATAACTTTGTGTTATTTGTTTTATGTGTACTACATCTTCAAGTGGTTGGAAGGGTCATTTGATTCAATTCCTTATGGAAATCAATTCTGGCTCGATCACTTGTTAAGTGTGTTGTACTAGGCGTTAATTCAATCCGTAGGGATATTAGCGTTGATGCATGAAATGTATTATGAGTTTTGGTAAATGAGAGGCTTATTATACCCAAAATGGGGGAGGATTGTTGAACATTTAGTGCATAATAATCCTGTATATTATAATCATCATCAAGTACTACTAAGGTAGTGGGACCAATCGTATCGATTTATTAAGTCCGTATACATCGCTAAAGCTACTAAAAGTAGTGGGACAAAACGTATTAATATACGAGGTCCAAAAGGCATTTAAGTTATTACTTAAACAAAGGAAACAAGGGAAAAAGGGGGATCAAGGCAGAGGCCAAAAGCCGACTCGGCGATCCCCCTTGTGTAGCCACAGCCGAGTCGGCTTTTGGCTACTGGAAAAAACCATTTTGGTCAGTAGGCAAAAGCCGAGTCGGCGATGGGTCTTTTGGAGGGACCGCCGACTCGGCGGTCTGGGCAAAATAGTGCCGTTGCTTTTCTTCCCGTTTCCTATGTGATTAATGCCTCGGATTCTCTTGATTATGCCTTAATTCTGAGATTATAATGCTCATGAATGACTAAGAATAATGTCATACAATTGCATTGATACCCATGATCATCAATATGATCATTATGGGTGATGATTATGAGGAGGCTCCTCCATATACTCTTTGAGTATAAATAGGTGCCTTGAGGGATGAGTTCCACACACCTTTTCTTACTCTTCTCCTGATTTCTAAGCTTTTCTCATTTGTTCTTTGCATACAAAAGAGTAATTAACTTTTGTTAGTGCATTTCCACAACTTGTTATTCCTCAAACACATTGTTATTTCATAATACAACCTAAGTACTAAGGTTGTGTTGTAATCGATTGTATCTCGTTGTGAATTTCCAAACAACAACCCAAGTACCTTTGTGGGGGAAATATCACAAAAGGATAGTGAGCACACGCCTTCGGTTTGTATCAAGTTTCCGGGTGACGTTCATCGTTACACAATAATCTTCAATTTACTTGTTACATTGTAATCATCTTGTAAGTTTATTTTTGTCATCAAACAAAGGGGTTTATACAAATTCTCGAGTTGTAATTTGTATTGCATTATATACTTTACGTAATACTATCCTAGTTATATATAATGTGAAAGCCACTTCCTTGAATTTCTCTGCCAAGCAAAAGTAATATGAGTAATATAGTTGAAAGATCTAAGAAGTTTTCACATTTTGAACAAACAAGCTTGTTGGCCCTCTTAAGTTTTGATGATGACTTCACTTTAAATAAACAAATATGTTTTAGAGATTGTTTTGTAGGTTAAATATCTGATTTGTTAAAGTCGTTGATGGAACCTAAATACTTGGTCAATGGATATTGTACGTGTAAAAGTTAATCAAAAAAGTCGGATATAGAAGATCACTTGAGATGTCAAATGTAGACAGGAGGTTTATTGTTCCAAGTTTGATGATCTCATGAAATTAGCTAATGGAGACACTGCAGTGTTCTCAAGACCGTAGTCAGAGAAGTCACCAGCTGAAAATTGATTAACATTATATTTTATATTTTTTAGCAGTGTAACGGTTAGAAATTAACTAACTTGCATAAATAGTTAATTAGAAAAATAAAATAACCACCTAAAAAATAACCTAAGACTAATTTAAAGTGTGAGAATAAGTCTCCTTATTCTTCTCCACTAAAATAAGAGATTAGTTAAGGTTTTAATCCTAATTAGTTATGTTTAGCAAATTGCAACCGTAACTTCTCACTTAAACTTCCAAACATGCAATCCACTTTACTACATTTTAGGATTAAGGGGAGTGTGGGGAGTTACGGTTTTGAAGACTACCTACGGTTGGTCCTATATAAAAGGAGGACTTGTTCAACCGGCGGTAAGTGTGCTCACAAGAGAAAAATCTAGAGATTACAAAATAAGAAAAATATTTCATTCTTTTATTTGCCAATTAACTTAGAATATTTTTCTTATGCAATTTCTTAGTTTTTATCCTTTTTAGAGAATTTATATTTGTATGGGTTTTTTAGTGTTTTGTTGTAACTAGACTTAAGG
Source organism: Amaranthus palmeri (assembly GCA_019776075.1). Lineage (NCBI taxonomy): Eukaryota > Viridiplantae > Streptophyta > Magnoliopsida > Caryophyllales > Amaranthaceae > Amaranthus > Amaranthus palmeri. The sequence goes on from JAAKBH010000558.1 coordinate 125,100, forward strand.
GAAGTCTAGGGGAAAAGAGAAGCTTCGAGTGAATCGTGAGAAAGAGAAAGAGAAAGAGAAGAGAAGAGAAGTTGGCCAAGTTGAGAATTGTTTTATGTAATTGTCATTAATTGCTTAAACCTTAATAAGAGAATTTTAAAATCCCGAGTAGTCGTGGTTTTTCCTTCTATTAGGCCAAGAAGGTTTCCACGTAAAATCGTTGTCTCCTTTTATCTTATTCTTACTTTAAGTTTAAGTGTTTATTAACCATTTATATTCCACAAAACATGGCAAAAATTCTTAAACTTACAATACAACAATTCACCTCTCTCTCTCTCTCTCTCTCTCTCTCTCTCTCTCTCTCTCTCTCTCTCTCTCTCTCTTGTTGCATTCGCCCATCTCTAAGTGTTTCTACAAAGCTTACAATGCTCTAAGGTTTGTTCAACTCTGAAAATAATCATGCAATTGGCCATTGAAGTTGTTGCTGCTTAATCAATTAGCAATACACAAGAACACGAAATTATATAGTGGTAAATATCTGAGCACAATATACGAAACTAAACAAGGATCTAATCATTTCTTATGATCGGACTCAAAAGTACATAGAATACATACATTTCTGCTAGATTACTGAGGCTCTTTAACTCAACCGGCAAAGAGCCTTTAAGTGCATTATTTGTAAGTGTTCTTTTAACGCAACAAAAAAGGCCAATAGCTGCGTAGATGCTATAAATTAAAATGCTAGCTAGCTTTAATATCATATTCATAAAAACAAATCTTAAAAGTTGCTCATAAGTAGTTTCCCCTATTAGGGAAGAACTATTCCATTATAGATTGCTCTTAATGCTTCTAGAATTTTAGTTTATGTTCATAAACAAATTGTGATCAAGTAAGAAATACGTTCAAATATAATGTATAAAGAGAAAAGAGAGAAACGAACATACGAATATGTTAGAGAAGTAATATTTCCCAAGTAATATGGTATATGACCTGACAAACAATTCTCCTTCCTTATTAAGCCTTAAACATTTCTATTCTTCCTCAAGCATTGGAGGCAGTGCCGGATCCAGAGTTTAAAGTCCCCCTAGGCACCAATGAATGGACAAAATTTTGATATTTCGGCAAAATGAGTTGTAGAAGCGCAATGATATCGAGAGTTCAAGATAAATCCAAATTAATATAAAAAGGTAACGAAGAAATTACAAACGTTCAAATTTAAAATGAAAGCGTAGAACAACAAAATGAAAGCTAGGTTACTTGGACTTGGGTATAGGTATCGTATACAGGTGTGAATCGTAGGATCCGGTACGATAATTTAAAATTCCAAGATACATGAACATTGTCTTATTATTGAATATGAGTACGGAGACACTAAATATTCAAAAAAATCTCATATAGCATAAATATATTAAAATTGCCTAAAGTATAAAGAATCAATAAAATTAAAATTCTTCATAATACTCATTTTCAAGATAAATAAAAAAAACAAATGTTTCACTAAATGTTAAACAAAACATTAATGTAATCTTTAAAGAACAAACAAGCAATGAAAATTTTATAAGTAAAAAAAAGATTTACATAAAGAAGCTTTTAAAGTCTAAGTAGTGTAGTATAACTGTACGAGTATATGTTCAATATAAGTACATGCTTTTAAAAAATAATGATAAAAAAGTAAAAAGTAGACAAAGTAAAAAGTTCTTTAAAATGCTTCTATTCATCTTCTTCATTCACCTCAAAGCTGTAACTAAGCTATAATGGCGGAAGGAAGAATTCTAAATAGATTTTTTTTTAAATTGTCCCCGGACATGTGCCAGGGGATGCCCATACATAGATTCGCCACTGTTTGGAGGGTTATGCGTATTATTACCCAAACATTAGGACATCAAACTCTTTATTGTTTGGTTTATGCTCAAATTTAGATCTAAGCTTTCCTTTAATTTATTGCTTTCATTTAGTTTATGCTCCAGTTTAGATTTAAGCTTTCCTTTATTGTCTTCAACTTTTACATTGAAGTTCTATTTGAGTATTTCCTTTGATGTAAGTTTTCTTTCTTTTATGGCTTTAAGGTCCTTTATTGCTTTCATTCATTGTTTTCACTGCTTTCATTGCTCTAATTATTGCTTTCCTTATTGCTTTCTTGTTGATTTCATTCAAGTTATTCAGGCTTTCATTTATTGCTTTCTTTATTGCTTTTCTTATTGCTTTCATGTTGATTTCATTTCTATGGCTTTACTAATCAAACCATAAATTATACTACATCTTAATTATTTTAACTCTAATTTAAAAATAATCAGATTCTCAATCAGGTAAATATTGTCATTAATTAAATATCATCCACTAAAATAGTTATATTTCTCATGCCTTTCTAGAGGATGACACTTGAAATTTTTCAATATTTTTTTATAGTTTTGTATGATTCTAAATTAGGTAAATAATCGTTATAATAAATTATACAACGTATATACCTAATTTAGCTCGAATTTTAAAAATAATCAAATTCTAAATTAGACAAATATTCTCATGTAATCAAATATCATCCACTAAAATATCTACATTTGTCATGCTTTTTTAGATGATGACACTTGGAATCAGAGGGGTCTTTGAGGGTGTGCAAGATGATCGACCGCACAGGGCCCCTCTTTCTCCAGTATATGAAAAGGTTAAATAAAAAAAAAGAAATATGTTAAATTTATTAAATAAATTAAATATATTTACCATAATTAAGGCGCAAAATATAAATTTTGCACAGGGTCCCCAAATTGTTCAAGACGGCTCTGCTTGGAATATTCCAACATTTTTATAGTATTGTATTATTTTTAAATTAATCAAATTCTAAATTAGACAAATATTCTCATGTAATCAAATATCATACACTAAAATATTTACATTTGTCATGCTTTTTTAGAGGATGACGTACACTTGGAATTTTCCAACATTTTTATAATATTGTATTATATTATACCTAATTTAGCTTGAATTTTAAAAATAATCAAATTCTAAATTAGATAACGATGACACTTTGAATTTTCTAACATTTTTATAGTATTGTATTTTAAAATTAACCAAATTCTAAATTAGGTAAATGTTGTCATGTAATCAAATACTCCCTCCGTTCCTTTTTGTTTTTCCACCTTACTAAAACGGGTAGTTCCATAAGTTTTTCCACTTTAGAATACTTTCCATTTTTGGAAAATTTTCATCCCACTTTTACCCCTTAAAACCCCACTTTTCTTACTTCACACTACTATTTAATTAATTTCTCTCTCATACTTCTAATACAATCATTTTACACTATTATTTAATTATTTTTTCTCTCATACTTCCAATACAATCATTACTTTCCACTACTATATAATTAAAATAATACCCACTACCACCAAAGATTCCATTTTTCTTAATCTTGGTGAAAAACCCAAATAGGAACATCAAAAAGGAACAAAGGGAGTATCATCCACTAAAATAATTACATTTGTCATGCCTCATTAGAAAATGACACTTGAAATTTTTTAACATTTTTATAGTATTGTATAGTAGCATTGTATTCTATGATATGATATAATATGATTCAATCATCATTCGTAATTTATAATTAATTCTTACTTTATAAGTAAAATATAGGTAATTGGGATCTTCTTTGATTAGTCTCGATGCAAAGATTATTAATATCAAGTTTTTTTAATTTTTATTATATATAATTAGATATATTAAAAATTAAATTAATTCATTAAACTAAGTAAACGTTACAAGTAAATCGAAAGTAAGGAAGTATCACATACTTTTATGTTAGTCCAGAACAAGTTGTCATTGAAAGGTTACCCTAAACTATTTAGTCCCATGACAAATGACAATCGACAAACCACTAAACAATCTTATCTAATTAAATGCTTTTCTTTTTGAAAGAGGGAATAATAATAAATTGCATTAATACACACTCTTCTCCGATTCTTGTACACGTTTGCTCACGAAACTATTGAATCCTTAATATATCTCTAAACGTGTATAGCTAAAAATTAAAAAATAAAAAGTAAATATGATAGTGTATTCTTACATTGAGACGAAATAAAAAATATCTCACTTAACTATATTTTAACTTTATAGACTAAATATTATTAAGAGTGAAATATAAATAATATTAAAAATAAAATGGGACAAAGTCACTTAAACAGACATGAAAAAATATAAAATATATTAATCATATAAAACGCCATACATTTAAGCACATTTGTTTCCTACAATATGACAATACTTGTTACCTACAATTTACATTACTACTGATTGTCTATATAAGAGAGATGGACAAAAGATTGATGGAGATTGCACAATATAAATCAAGAGTTTATTTTTTTTTAAGCAAAAACTAAATTTTTTTTTCAGGTGATGTTGAGCGCTTGCAAAATAATAAATCTAATAATAAAATTGATATTTTAATCACAATTTAATTTCAATATGTATTAGCAAAACATAAAAAACACAAAAAACTCATGACTTTATTAAAATTGTCAATTACCTTTCAATATAAGTTCAAATCAATGTCAACCTTCTACTTAAAAACTAGGAAAATTTGATTTTAAACATACGAACTTTGCCTCATTTGCTTTTAAACATTCGAACTTTCGATTTATATTTAAAGGCATGAACTTTGGGGGTCATCCGCCAAAAAAGATATGGATGACCTGATACCGGTTGAAAAGGTTCTTCTTCATCTTCACCATTTCTTCATCTTCATATTCATCTTCTTCACCATTTCTTCATTTATCTTCACCATTTCATCATCTTCTTCACCCTCTCTTCATCTTCTTCACCATATCATCATCTTCTTCACCATTTTATCATCTTCATCTTAAAAACTTCAATTCACAGCTTTCAAGTGTCATAATCTGTATTTTACATTTATCTGCTTCAAAATCTGTTTAAAATCAAAATCAAATTGGAGCAAAATTGGAGCACACGTTTGATTTATTGCTTCTTAGTTTCCTTTAATTGGAGCAAAATTATCTGCTTCAATTGGAGCAATAAATCAAGTTCAAAATCTTTTTAAAATCAAGTTCCTATGTTTAGTTTCCAGAAAAATTGAAGAAAAATTAATTTTAAAGCTTCTTAGTTTTATATTCAAAATCTGTATTAAACATAAGCTTTCAAGTGTCAAGACCACATGTTTGATTTATTGCTTCTTCTTTCTAATTTAGTATTTCTCAAACCAGATAAGCTTTGATTTTCCTTGTTTGATTGCTACTTTTTCTGGGTTTTTTCTTAATTTTGATTTTCATTGGGTTGATTTTGGCCACCACAAATCCGGATCTCTCACTGCCAAATATCTTCATCTGGGTTTGTAATAATTTCAAGGTTTTTACATTTATCTGCTTCAATTGGAGCAAAATCTGGAAATTTCATATTGTAATGTATCATAAACATCAATCTAAAACATTTTGGATTGGGGTACCTTTTTGCTTGTGGGTTGATGAATTACGGTTTGTAGTGTATTGAAACATTAGAAACACATATGAAGATGTTTGGGTTGATGAAATGGTGAAAAAGATGAAGATGAAGATGAAGATGAAGATGAAAATGAGAAGCCATTGATGGGAGCTTTAAGATGGTGATGAAGATGGTAAACTGGAACAACAGATTACCAAAACCTCCTATATCTTTTTTGGCGGATGACCCCCAAAGTTCATGTCTTTAAATATTAATCGAAAGTTCGAACGTTTAAAAGCAAATGAGGCAAAGTTCATATGTTTAAAATCAAATTTTCCTAAAAACTACTAGCGTTCAAATACTTTCTAATTGAAGTGCAAATGTATAAAGTATCTTAATTTTTAATCATTACATGAATTATTTCAAATAAATCAAATTGATATTATATTTCAATATATATCTAGGATATATAGCAAATATTTTTGTATTTATCATGAGTTATATTGTTTATAATATCAAAGAAAATAAAATATGTTTGATGATATTTTAAAAATTTTATCTTTTTACTATTTAATTCTAGGCGAGAAAAATAACTTGATTGCAACATGTGTCATTGATATTAACTGCTCTAGTATATACAAAAGTATATAATATAGATTTATTTATCAAAATATTAATATTGTATTTTACCCGTTAGAGCTTTCTAAACTAAATAATAATGAAGCATACAACATTTTAAAAATAATTCAATATTAACATTTGAAGGACTTGTTTATTTATAACAATATTTATTAATAGCTCCACTCAGGGCCGGCCCTTAGGCAGGGCGAGCTGGGCCCATGCCTAGGGCCCACTCAAAAAAATTAGAACTGCAAAAAAAGTTGTAACCAAATCTCAAACCCTGGCCATGTCGCAAGAGTACTATGTACTCAACCACTACACTACTTCACTATATTATATCTAAAGTGTTAAAATCTTTTTAATTACTTTACTTTGTCGGCTACTGTTCTACATGAATATCACTACATCAATTGATTTTATTTTTGTAACATGAATTATAATGCAAATAACTTATAACTAAAAGTTTATTTCATATGTTCCAATGTGAATCATTAATGCCATCTATTCTCGTTGGTTTGATTGAAATCTTTCATAGGTTTGATTGAAATCATTTATAACTAAAATCTTTTTAGGTTGTGTTTGGGAACTAGCATTTCATTTCAAATTATGCTATGTTTAGGAATGATGATTTCATTTGAAAATCTAGCATTGGATCAAATTAAGTGTTTGGTAAATCAAAAAATTTGAATTTTGTATTTGAGTGAATTCCACCTAATTTGTTTCCAAAGTAGTTAAAGTGGAGAATTTGAGAATGACTTGTCAAACCTTGTCATTTCAAATTCTCCATTTATGATTCCATAATTGAAATTAAGAATTTGAAATGAAAAATATGTTCCCAAACACAACCTTAATGATTTCAATTATGAAATCATGAATGTAGAATTTGAGAATGACAAGATTTAGGAGGTCATTCTCAAATCCTCATCTTTAAACCATTTTAATAACAATTGTGGATTTGACTCAAATCCAAATTTGAAATTCTAGTATTTGCCAAACACTAATTTTGAGTCAAATCCATATTTTCAAATGAAATCCTCATTCCCAAACATAGCTGAAACAGCCCAAACTGGCGTAAACAATATTATAATACTGTCTACTAAGCACAGCGGAAGACTTATAAAAGTCTGGGCTGAATCCGACCCGTGGCTTGATAGCCACGATAAACTAATATTAGAGTATTTAAAACTTTTTACATTAAATAAGTGAATACTATTTACCAAAACGTTATAAAATATTACAATTTAATTTACAAATATCTAATTTACATTATGATTTTCAAAAGACGTCCTCGATGCGCACTTAAAGCATAACACATGTAAGCATTGTCTCCACAGCATAGCTAACCTGAAAATGGATTCACCCCCCGTAAGGGATAGGCCCCATCAAGGACTATCAACAATTGAATTGTTGAGCAATCAAACAAACTATTACATTTATATACAAGTCATTAACAAATATCTCCAATATAATCATTTGTTCATTTAGTAACTCCTTATAAAACATTAGCTTGTCAAAACCCAAATTCTTTTAAAAGACCGTTTGATATCGACGTAAATACGACTAAGAACCTTTGGTTCATAGTGATTCAAAACACGGCTATAACTTTTACATGTTAATAGCGAAATCAAAATACGGCTATTACTTTATAAGTAAATAGCGAAATCAAAATACGACAAATGAAACATAAGAATTCATTTGCGAAACAAACAAAACTTTATATACCAAACGTATTTATTCAAAACTCATATTAAACACAATAATATAACAGTACTTTAAAACGTGGGAATATATGGACCGTCAGGAAGTAGGCTTGATCTAAATCCTGAGAATACGGGTGATCGTCATCACCGAAATACGGTTCTTGCAAGAACGAAACGGGATCGGGGGCTCGAGACCGATCCGAATAACCATTACCTATTATCAAGCTATAGGATTTCATAATAATCCGGATATAAATATCCGTTGCCAATTCCCAAAAACGAACATGTTTCAATGTCGAACATTTCAATATAAACGAATCAACAAAACACTTGATTTTCTTTAAAATCAATAATTATAACTCATTTTCATAGTTCAATATTTAAAGCTTATATTTGTAAAGTTATAAACAAACAAAACATAATTTTGATCAAGGATTAAAAGCAAGGTCAAACCAAGTCAAATTCCAAAGTTTCGAATACCAAAACAATACGATTTCGCTCAAATATAAATAGCAGTAATATCACACCTTATAAAACATAACTTGACGTTTGAAATACTTAAATTAAATTTAAAAGATAATAGTGTTTGTAGGATTACCTTTATGATGTAGAGTAATATTTTTAGAGAGATCGAAATAATAAACGTGAGCCAAATATTGTTGAATGGTATATATGAGAAATGGGATTCTCATAATTTTGCCCCCTTTTTCCCCACGGCCAAAGGGCCTTTATATAGTCAAATTCTAGCTAACATGTGGTGGCATCTTGTGCCACGTAGGTGCTCTAAACCTTGACACTTGTCACACGTGTCACACAACCTGTGAGCCACGTGTCGCCTCACGTGCAAGCCACATGGCTCCTCTCTGTCCCGTGTTACAATTTTATCTATTTTACCGTTTGCATATCTTTAGATAATGTGTGATCTCACGAGTGTTTAGCTTTTTTTACATACACCCATTCAATCTCATTTTTTTATCGTATAACTTACTTTGTTCCAAATCTAATACGAGTGATATCCTCGAATAATAAAATATTATTCTGAGTCCCAATAACATACTTAAAATTTAATAACACTAATTAACTTAATTAATTACTATTAATTAAGCTGCTAAAATCGGGGCTGTTTCATTCTCCCCAACTTTAAATAATTTCGTCCCCGAAATTACTCTACACTTCAGAATACATATTAAACTCATATTCTCCCCAACTTAAGGATAAACCTGAGATAGTTCAACATCCAATACTTAACTGAAAACCTCAACTCTGACATTCGACAACTATTCAAGTCTAAAAACAATTTATATGATTCAATCTTGACCCATAATAATTTTCAAATGCACAAAACTCATGATGCGAAACCCAAGAAGAACTTCAAATATTATTAGCAACAATTTAAACTTTTAAACAAAGATGTTTTGACAATCTACGAAAAACTTGATAGAGTTTTTCTCCGAAAAGAGACAGATAGTTTTATTTTCAAAATCAAATTTGTTTTCTCGTCAAACTAACCTACTGAATCTCCACATCAACTCTTACGTCATACTTGAATACTTTTTAACAAACCTTTGTTTTAATCCTTTCAACCGTTTTGTATCCTCAATTTGAAAATCCAATTCTTTAAATTACTTGATTTTCCCAAATGACAACAAAATTTTACTTAAGAACTCTTTTAACCCCCGATATACTTCGAAATTATCACTTTAAACACACATTTTATATCTCATAATCAAATAACTTGAACCTCAAACTAGAAAATTTTCTTGATCACTTTCGACGTTCAACGATTAATAACTTATAACCCAATCGTTATCGTTTAACTTCCACTCATAATACGTTCATATCCACCTTTAATACATGACCCTCTGAGTCTTAAAACACATCTTTCCCAAATAGCTTCCATACTCTTCACATTCAATTATATGTGATTCTTAACCTTTATTTCGATCACCCGTTTCACCATTAATACAATTTTACACAACTTAGTCCATTCAACTTTTATCTTTTAATGTCGCATCCAATCATGGTTTAAATAAACACTTTTGCTTCCCTAGTTATAAGCTTTTCGGTCACCTCAATACAATTAGCTTCTAGTCAAATATTCATATCTACTCGTATTCATTTTCGCAACTTCCCATAATAGAAATTCTCATCCAAATATCATTAAATTGAACATGCCAAAAATACTTTTCTACATTTTTTTTGTTCCTCGATTGATTTTCAATTTTTTTTTTTTTTTTTAAAACAGAATCAACTCATAACTTTCAATATTCCCAAAAGACTTCTTTTGAACTCTTTGCATCGAATCATTCTTGCTCAACATCATCGTAATTATCGACAAGCTTGGTCCTTAGCTCCTTGTGCCAGTTATCCGAATATATATATTATCTTTTATAAAACAATTTTCAAGAACACTTGATTAAAATATATATAAAGTTGAAATTTTAAACGCTTTTAAAAACAATTTTCTTATATATATATATACATGACATATAAACAATCACACCAAATTTCACATAAGATCAATTATATCCACTAATCAAGATTCAAACAACTAATTCTCATCTTAACCTTAATAACCTTTGAAACTCTTTTCACCAAACTTCGAAGTCCCAAATTCATAATTCAAACTTAACTCTTGCCCTTCGGTATTCACAACATGTATGGAAACTTCAAGATTTCTTTAACAAATAAGCATTTCACACATCATACATATAACACATAGTCACATTAATACCATCCGATTCTTAGAAGTTACACCCTAAGACTCGACTAATATGGCGCTCTCTCGGATTTTCAAAATTCATTTTTCAAAAATTTTGTACTCGAATATGAGGATTCGAGTACTCCAGAAACAACCAAGCTCTGATACCAATTGAAACATCCCAAACTGGCGTAAACAATATTATAATACTGTCTACTAAGCACAGCGGAAGACTTATAAAAGTCTGGGCTGAATCCGACCCGTGGCTTGATAGCCACGATAAACTAATATTAGAGTATTTAAAACTTTTTACATTAAATAAGTGAATACTATTTACCAAAACGTTATAAAATATTACAATTTAATTTACAAATATCTAATTTACATTATGATTTTCAAAAGACGTCCTCGATGCGCACTTAAAGCATAACACATGTAAGCATTGTCTCCACAGCATAGCTAACCTGAAAATGGATCTACCCCCCGTAAGGGATAGGCCCCATCAAGGACTATCAACAATTGAATTGTTGAGCAATCAAACAAACTATTACATTTATATACAAGTCATTAACAAATATCTCCAATATAATCATTTGTTCATTTAGTAACTCCTTATAAAACATTAGCTTGTCAAAACCCAAATTCTTTTAAAAGACCGTTTGATATCGACGTAAATACGACTAAGAACCTTTGGTTCATAGTGATTCAAAACACGGCTATAACTTTTACATGTTAATAGCGAAATCAAAATACGGCTATTACTTTATAAGTAAATAGCGAAATCAAAATACGACAAATGAAACATAAGAATTCATTTGCGAAACAAACAAAACTTTATATACCAAACGTATTTATTCAAAACTCATATTAAACACAATAATATAACAGTACTTTAAAACGTGGGAATATATGGACCGTCAGGAAGTAGGCTTGATCTAAATCCTGAGAATACGGGTGATCGTCATCACCGAAATACGGTTCTTGCAAGAACGAAACGGGATCGGGGGCTCGAGACCGATCCGAATAACCATTACCTATTATCAAGCTATAAGATTTCATAATAATCCGGATATAAATATCCGTTGCCAATTCCCAAAAACGAACATGTTTCAATGTCGAACATTTCAATATAAACGAATCAACAAAACACTTGATTTTCTTTAAAATCAATAATTATAACTCATTTTCATAGTTCAATATTTAAAGCTTATATTTGTAAAGTTATAAACAAACAAAACATAATTTTGATCAAGGATTAAAAGCAAGGTCAAACCAAGTCAAATTCCAAAGTTTCGAATACCAAAACAATACGATTTCGCTCAAATATAAATAGCAGTAATATCACACCTTATAAAACATAACTTGACGTTTGAAATACTTAAATTAAATTTAAAAGATAATAGTGTTTGTAGGATTACCTTTATGATGTAGAGTAATATTTTTAGAGAGATCGAAATAATAAACGTGAGCCAAATATTGTTGAATGGTATATATGAGAAATGGGATTCTCATAATTTTGCCCCCTTTTTCCCCACGGCCAAAGGGCCTTTATATAGTCAAATTCTAGCTAACATGTGGTGGCATCTTGTGCCACGTAGGTGCTCTAAACCTTGACACTTGTCACACGTGTCACACAACCTGTGAGCCACGTGTCGCCTCACGTGCAAGCCACATGGCTCCTCTCTGTCCCGTGTTTCAATTTTATCTATTTTACCGTTTGCATATCTTTAGATAATGTGTGATCTCACGAGTGTTTAGCTTTTTTTACATACACCCATTCAATCTCATTTTTTTATCGTATAACTTACTTTGTTCCAAATCTAATACGAGTGATATCCTCGAATAATAAAATATTATTCTGAGTCCCAATAACATACTTCAAATTTAATAACACTAATTAACTTAATTAATTACTATTAATTAAGCTGCTAAAATCGGGGCTGTTTCATTCTCCCCAACTTTAAATAATTTCGTCCCCGAAATTACTCTACACTTCAGAATACATATTAAACTCATATTCTCCCCAACTTAAGGATAAACCTGAGATAGTTCAACATCCAATACTTAACTGAAAACCTCAACTCTGACATTCGACAACTATTCAAGTCTAAAAACAATTTATATGATTCAATCTTGACCCATAATAATTTTCAAATGCACAAAACTCATGATGCGAAACCCAAGAAGAACTTCAAATATTATTAGCAACAATTTAAACTTTTAAACAAAGATGTTTTGACAATCTACGAAAAACTTGATAGAGTTTTTCTCCGAAAAGAGACAGATAGTTTTATTTTCAAAATCAAATTTGTTTTCTCGTCAAACTAACCTACTGAATCTCCACATCAACTCTTACGTCATACTTGAATACTTTTTAACAAACCTTTGTTTTAATCCTTTCAACCGTTTTGTATCCTCAATTTGAAAATCCAATTCTTTAAATTACTTGATTTTCCCAAATGACAACAAAATTTTACTTAAGAACTCTTTTAACCCCCGATATACTTCGAAATTATCACTTTAAACACACATTTTATATCTCATAATCAAATAACTTGAACCTCAAACTAGAAAATTTTCTTGATCACTTTCGACGTTCAACGATTAATAACTTATAACCCAATCGTTATCGTTTAACTTCCACTCATAATACGTTCATATCCACCTTTAATACATGACCCTCTGAGTCTTAAAACACATCTTTCCCAAATAGCTTCCATACTCTTCACATTCAATTATATGTGATTCTTAACCTTTATTTCGATCACCCGTTTCACCATTAATACAATTTTACACAACTTAGTCCATTCAACTTTTATCTTTTAATGTCGCATCCAATCATGGTTTAAATAAACACTTTTGCTTCCCTAGTTATAAGCTTTTCGGTCACCTCAATACAATTAGCTTCTAGTCAAATATTCATATCTACTCGTATTCATTTTCGCAACTTCCCATAATAGAAATTCTCATCCAAATATCATTAAATTGAACATGCCAAAAATACTTTTCTACATTTTTTTTGTTCCTCGATTGATTTTCAATTTTTTTTTTTTTTTTTTAAAACAGAATCAACTCATAACTTTCAATATTCCCAAAAGACTTCTTTTGAACTCTTTGCATCGAATCATTCTTGCTCAACATCATCGTAATTATCGACAAGCTTGGTCCTTAGCTCCTTGTGCCAGTTAGGAGTGTTCACCGGTCCAAACCCGGACCGGACCGGACCGGAACCGGTTGGACCGGAAGACCGGAATCCCAAAAAATATAAGACCGGAGACCGGACCGGTTCCATCCGGTCCGGTCCCGGTCTAACCCGGAATTTTTCCGGTCCGGTCCGGGTTTGGACCGGTTAGACCGGAAATATTTTTTGAGACAAAAAATAAATTGAAAAATAGAATATTTTAAAATAATTTAGAAAATTAATTATTATAAAATTAATATATTTAAATTAAAAAATTATTTTGTGTTGAAAAAAAATATTTTGAGTCCTTTAAAATAAATATATACATAATAATTATAAATATTACTCCTCTTCCAACTCACTTTCATACAATACCATAGACAACACTGAAAAACAGTAGAAACTTTCATGGTTTGACATCTTTATTCATTAATACAAATCATGAGCAAACAAGTTCAAGAGTCAATCACAAATATCTTTGTCGCAAACAAGGATTCCGACTGATAACATATAGCAAATACATGAACCGCAGCAGCCATGGTTATTTCAGGTTTGGTTAATATTAGCATAAGAAAACCAAGACTGAGCACCAAATTAATGCCTCCATTCTTCTTCACTTCCATCTTTTTCCTCACTTGCTCTGTCTAACTGTTTGTTTTTATGAGTATGTTTGTGTTTAGTTGTGTGATTGAATTACTAACATAAGCCCTCTCCTTATATAGAGAAAATGCATGGTCAAGTCACTTTTATGACATCCGGTCCAACCCGGATTTTTCCCGGTCTAGACCGGACCGGACCGGAAACCCGGAATTGGAAAATAGTAAGACCCGGAGACCGGACCGGATGCACCCGGTCCGGTCCGGTTCCGGTCCGGTCTTAGCCGGTTCCGGTCCGGACCGCCGGTCCGGTCTTGTTTTGCACACCCCTAGTGCCAGTTATCCGAATATATATATTATCTTTTATAAAACAATTTTCAAGAACACTTGATTAAAATATATATAAAGTTGAAATTTTAAACGCTTTTAAAAACAATTTTCTTATATATATATATACATGACATATAAACAATCACACCAAATTTCACATAAGATCAATTATATCCACTAATCAAGATTCAAACAACTAATTCTCATCTTAACCTTAATAACCTTTGAAACTCTTTTCACCAAACTTCGAAGTCCCAAATTCATAATTCAAACTTAACTCTTGCCCTTCGGTATTCACAACATGTATGGAAACTTCAAGATTTCTTTAACAAATAAGCATTTCACACATCATACATATAACACATAGTCACATTAATACCATCCGATTCTTAGAAGTTACACCCTAAGACTCGACTAATATGGCGCTCTCTCGGATTTTCAAAATTCATTTTTCAAAAATTTTGTACTCGAATATGAGGATTCGAGTACTCCAGAAACAACCAAGCTCTGATACCAATTGAAACATCCCAAACTGGCGTAAACAATATTATAATACTGTCTACTAAGCACAGCGGAAGACTTATAAAAGTCTGGGCTGAATCCGACCCGTGGCTTGATAGCCACGATAAACTAATATTAGAGTATTTAAAACTTTTTACGTTAAATAAGTGAATACTATTTACCAAAACGTTATAAAATATTACAATTTAATTTACAAATATCTAATTTACATTATGATTTTCAAAAGACGTCCTCGATGTGCACTTAAAGCATAACACATGTAAGCATTGTCTCCACAGCATAGCTAACCTGAAAATGGATCTACCCCCCGTAAGGGATAGGCCCCATCAAGGACTATCAACAATTGAATTGTTGAGCAATCAAACAAACTATTACATTTATATACAAGTCATTAACAAATATCTCCAATATAATCATTTGTTCATTTAGTAACTCCTTATAAAACATTAGCTTGTCAAAACCCAAATTCTTTTAAAAGACCGTTTGATATCGACGTAAATACGACTAAGAACCTTTGGTTCATAGTGATTCAAAACACGGCTATAACTTTTACATGTTAATAGCGAAATCAAAATACGGCTATTACTTTATAAGTAAATAGCGAAATCAAAATACGACAAATGAAACATAAGAATTCATTTGCGAAACAAACAAAACTTTATATACCAAACGTATTTATTCAAAACTCATATTAAACACAATAATATAACAGTACTTTAAAACGTGGGAATATATGGACCGTCAGGAAGTAGGCTTGATCTAAATCCTGAGAATACGGGTGATCGTCATCACCGAAATACGGTTCTTGCAAGAACGAAACGGGATCGGGGGCTCGAGACCGATCCGAATAACCATTACCTATTATCAAGCTATAGGATTTCATAATAATCCGGATATAAATATCCGTTGCCAATTCCCAAAAACGAACATGTTTCAATGTCGAACATTTCAATATAAACGAATCAACAAAACACTTGATTTTCTTTAAAATCAATAATTATAACTCATTTTCATAGTTCAATATTTAAAGCTTATATTTGTAAAGTTATAAACAAACAAAACATAATTTTGATCAAGGATTAAAAGCAAGGTCAAACCAAGTCAAATTCCAAAGTTTCGAATACCAAAACAATACGATTTCGCTCAAATATAAATAGCAGTAATATCACACCTTATAAAACATAACTTGACGTTTGAAATACTTAAATTAAATTTAAAAGATAATAGTGTTTGTAGGATTACCTTTATGATGTAGAGTAATATTTTTAGAGAGATCGAAATAATAAACGTGAGCCAAATATTGTTGAATGGTATATATGAGAAATGGGATTCTCATAATTTTGCCCCCTTTTTCCCCACGGCCAAAGGGCCTTTATATAGTCAAATTCTAGCTAACATGTGGTGGCATCTTGTGCCACGTAGGTGCTCTAAACCTTGACACTTGTCACACGTGTCACACAACCTGTGAGCCACGTGTCGCCTCACGTGCAAGCCACATGGCTCCTCTCTGTCCCGTGTTACAATTTTATCTATTTTACCGTTTGCATATCTTTAGATAATGTGTGATCTCACGAGTGTTTAGCTTTTTTTACATACACCCATTCAATCTCATTTTTTTATCGTATAACTTACTTTGTTCCAAATCTAATACGAGTGATATCCTCGAATAATAAAATATTATTCTGAGTCCCAATAACATACTTAAAATTTAATAACACTAATTAACTTAATTAATTACTATTAATTAAGCTGCTAAAATCGGGGCTGTTTCATTCTCCCCAACTTTAAATAATTTCGTCCCCGAAATTACTCTACACTTCAGAATACATATTAAACTCATATTCTCCCCAACTTAAGGATAAACCTGAGATAGTTCAACATCCAATACTTAACTGAAAACCTCAACTCTGACATTCGACAACTATTCAAGTCTAAAAACAATTTATATGATTCAATCTTGACCCATAATAATTTTCAAATGCACAAAACTCATGATGCGAAACCCAAGAAGAACTTCAAATATTATTAGCAACAATTTAAACTTTTAAACAAAGATGTTTTGACAATCTACGAAAAACTTGATAGAGTTTTTCTCCGAAAAGAGACAGATAGTTTTATTTTCAAAATCAAATTTGTTTTCTCGTCAAACTAACCTACTGAATCTCCACATCAACTCTTACGTCATACTTGAATACTTTTTAACAAACCTTTGTTTTAATCCTTTCAACCGTTTTGTATCCTCAATTTGAAAATCCAATTCTTTAAATTACTTGATTTTCCCAAATGACAACAAAATTTTACTTAAGAACTCTTTTAACCCCCGATATACTTCGAAATTATCACTTTAAACACACATTTTATATCTCATAATCAAATAACTTGAACCTCAATCTAGAAAATTTTCTTGATCATTTTCGACGTTCAACGATTAATAACTTATAACCCAATCGTTATCGTTTAACTTCCACTCATAATACGTTCATATCCACCTTTAATACATGACCCTCTGAGTCTTAAAACACATCTTTCCCAAATAGCTTATAAAAACTAAGTATAAAAAAAGAGAGAAAGTATATAGTTAGGGGGCCCAAAATTTATTTTTCGCCCCGAGCCTTTAAAATTGCACAATTATACCACTGTTTTACTTTCAAGCTTAAATTCATACTACATTTTCTGACCATAGGAGGTATAGTAATGAGGCACTCCCACACAAAATCAGGATTCGAAAAGAAAAAGGTAGCAGAGAGACGATACATGTACTATCTCCATAGAAAAGACATAAAAATGCTCACAATTAATTAAACCTCTAAATAAAGAGAGTCCTGCAAAGAAAAAAAAAGTGACACCAATACCACATAAGAAAAGCTACATGTAAATCACAACGTAAGTTGGACTAGGGCTGAACCATTAGAATAATTAGTTTAATAAGTAACGTATTTAATTTAGTGCATCAATTAAATATCTAAAATGGACATAATGAGATAAATGAAAGGAAATACTCAAAAGTCTAAGATACGAATTCAACGTCTCTTACTACTATGATCCCTCATTAGGTCCACAGAGAAGTGTAAGTCACGATATTCAATCTTTATAAAATTTACCCCTCCCGTTTTCTCTTGGGCTACATGTTACTTCACGGGGAAACCCCTAACCTCTTTCTCAACTATAGTTTTCTAATTTTTTTCCAATTTTGTGTGCGCAGCATATAAGGACATAAAAACCGCAACAACTGACGTTTCTTCTACTAGTGTGCCCTCACATCTACCTAGAACTTGTATCTTGGAATCTCCTCGCGATTCCTACTTTTTATGATAATGAAATATGACAAATGGATGTTAGAATTGCTTTCTTGAATGAGTTCTTTAAAGAGGATGCTTACATGAAATAAGCTGAAGGTTTTATAGATCCAAATCATCCAGGGAGAATATATAAGCTTAAATAAGCAATTTATGGTCAACAAGCTTCGAGGAGTTGGAACCTCTGATTTGATGAGACAATCAAACAGTTAGGTTTCCGTAAAAATGAAGATGAATTTTGTGTATAAAATAAGTTGAGTAAGAGTAACATCAAATTTCTTGTATTGTATGGATTTGACATACTAACTTAAAACTTGTTTCTCTGTGAAAGACTTGGGAGAGGTCGAGTACATTATTGGGATTAGAATCAATAGAGATATATTTAAACAAATTATTAGAATTAATCAAGAATCTTATTTGGATAATATTCTTGTAAAGTTTAACATGGAAAACTTTAAGAGAGGTTTCATTTCAATTCAACATGTCTTATCTCTGAGCAAGATTGTGTCCAGTCAACACTGAATAGCTTGAACATATATGAGTAACATACCTTATGTATTGGCGATAGGGTCGATCATGTATGCAATGATTTGTACTCGATTAAATCTTGTTCTTGTTTTGAGCATTGTCGAAGATATCAGGCGAAACGACCTGGAGAAGAAGATACCTGGTGAAACCACTTGGACAAGTCCATTGGACAGATGCAAAGACAATCCTTTACTTTGTTATTTATTGAATTGTTCTGACTTTAAGTTTGTCAAGTGTCGCCTTAAACTGTAATTATAAATATAGTGATTGGGCCAGACTTTGCCTCAGTGGGAGTAATTGAATAACCAAATTGAATAAGTCATTCTATTTTAGCAGGATTGATATCCAGGCCACTTACGAGTAAGAACTAAAGTATGATGATGTGTTATATGATAATTTATTACTCAGATAATGTTGCTTGCTAAAGAATATCATACTTTTTCGGACGTATAAGATTAGACCAAATAAACTTAAATGTATAATCCTAAGAAGTCACGCAAAATAGATAAAAGATCATCTTGACCAGGTTAATAGTATTTAGGTAAAAGTACGCAGTTACCTTTAATAGTCAAATATTAGGGTTATTTGAAAAAGAGATTTCAATTAGAATATTAACCTTTTATTATAGATAAACCTAATAGTCAGATAGAAATAACTGAGAAAAAGAGGTATTTTCTTTCATTGTTATTTCTTGGTGCTAGCACACCAATGATCAAGATATGTGTGGAGTAATTAGAGGTATCTATTCAATATTAATCTCTGAGTCCATAATACTTTACAGTGCTCAATCCTTACGCTGTCATAGAAGTCACATAACAAAAATTGTTAACTCATTTTATTAATTTATAAAGTACTAGATAGTGCCCGTGCGATGCACGATTTTATCAAATTTTCTGATCTATTGGTGTATTATATTTATATTCCGTTTCACTCTGAATTGTTGTATATCATATTTTAATAAAAGATCAAATGGTTCGTACCCTGAGTACAATAAGAAATTATGAGTTTATTTAATAGAAAATAACTTATTAATTTTTGCTAACAAAAATAACTATTATATTAATTTGTAGAAGTATATTAAATATTATTACTATTAATAATACACTTTAAAACCAAATATAAATACATAGAAATATGTAAAATTATTTTATTAGTTTAAATGACAAAGATAATTTTTCCCATGAAAATATATAAAGATAGTCATAACCAAGAGATCATATCAGAATTAATCATTGCATTTAAGGAGCCAAGAGTATAAATAACAAAAACTTCCTAATAAAAGTATATTACGTTTTAACTATCTCAAAATATCAAATACACTAAATAATATTTATTTAACAAATAAAATTGAAAACATTTTATAAATAATTAAAATAAATGAAATAAAATATATAGTTTTCTAATACATTAAATATGATTTGACCCAAAAAATAAAAAAAACAATTAATAAGAAAAATAATATACTGAAAATAAGAAAGTAGAAAGTCAAACAATGACATCATCATTTAATTTAGGAGAGAAAATTTTTAATGAGAAAGCGACACGTAAGCAATTTTAAAAGGTGATGATGTAAGCGTGTTTTGTTTTAGTAATAATTATAGATAGATGATACGCAAGTTTTGCTGAATTATACTTCCTCTGTTTCAAAATACTCGCAACTTTTGACTTTTCATGTAGTCCAATACGCTAATTCAATCCTTAATATCTTTAATTATGTGATCTTAGTATCATAGAAAAATTATAAAAAAATGATATTAGTGATCTTTGCACTGAGACAAATCAAACAAGATCCAACCTTATTATTTTTAACTTATAAATTAAAAGCTAATCACAAAATAAGAGTGATATATGTATAGTTCAATATCCTAAAATATAACAAGTAATATAAAACATACTTCTTTCGTTCCATAATACTTGCTACATTTTGTTTTTGGGCACTGTTCATTGTTTAAGCTTATTTTGTATATTGTGGCTAATATATAAGTAATAGTATAGTCAAGTAGGATCTTGTTTGAATCGTCTAATCACATACTTTCATAATATAAACTTTTTATAATTTTTAAATGTGTATAATTCGACATATAAATTAATAAAATAATACATTGAATTGTGTAAAAAAGTTAAATGTAGCAAGTGTTATGAAACGGAAGAAGTATAAAGTTGATAGGAGTATTAATTAATTGTTGTTACATTTCACATATTTACTTGAATCTTGGAGTGCCCTAATTTTTTTCTTCTCTTCTCTCTCTAAAAAAACCCCTAATGTATAGTTAGTTTGGGGCTATTATCAATCTTTAAGGATTGATGGTAAGCCCTTAATTTCTACCTTTTAAGTTTTTTTAATATGATTAGAATAAATTTTTGTCCTCTCTTTGTAAGAGAGTTGTTCTACCCATTCATTGGGTTGATTCTACCCATATATTGGGTTTTGAAGTCTCTCCTTGTGAGAGTTTGGAGTTATAAATTTTGGTCATTAGTTGATTTATTGGTAGAGATTAATTCGATAATGCAGCAGACACCAAAATTGCAATTATCACTAGTGGAAAAAAGTCTATTGGCTGCTATTTATTGGCTGCGGTTTTAATGTATACGCAGCCAATACTCAATTTCTAAAAAAAATGGCTAAAAGGTTGCGGTTGTCCTACCTGTCCGCAACCAATACTCAATTTCTAAATAAAAAGTTAAAGGGCTGCGGTTTCACAACCTGTCCCGCAGCCAATACACATAACCTAAAAATATTTTTCAAGCCCAGCACAAAAAAACCCTAATTAATGAATATTAAAATGACTGATTTGCGGCGCCCTTATCTTCATTCCTTGCATTGTCTCATTGTCTCATGCAAAACCCTAACCTACATGCGGCGCCTCTTAGTTTTCCTTCTTTCCTTCTTCCTTCTTCCTTCTTCCTTCTTCCTTCTTGCGCCTTTTCTGCAGATTTTTCGTGCTCTTCTTCTTCTTTAATGGTGAATAAATTAAAATGTCGATACTTCTTCCACTCCTTCAATGTCGAAGATTTTTCGTATTTATCTTATTCCAAGTAAGTCAATTTCTTCAATTAATTTTCGGTAATGCGTTTTTAATTTCTTCAATTAAAATGTGGATAGTGTATTTCGTTTTTGATTTTCGGTATTTCGTTTTCAATCAGATCTGGAGATTTTTTTGTTATATTTCGTGGTGAATCTAATTTAGAGCTTCATAGACTGGAGATTTGAATTTCGGATGTTAGGGCTTCAAGCGCTCCATTGAATCTAATTAAGTGTTGTAAAATATTTTTTTTTGTTGTAATTTCAATTGTGTTATGTATATAGCTTATGAATATTTTTCATAAATCTTGTGTACCACTGAGTAAATCTTGTAAATATCACGGTTTATGAATATTCTGTACCATTTTTTTTTTTTGAAATTACTCAAATGAATATTGTGTATCATTTTATTTACCTTTTCCATTCAGATCTGCTAAGTTATTATATCATGTTTATGAAGATCAGAGTTTTTTTTTGTTCTAAAAATCAAAGTTTTTTTGAAATTACTTTCATGAAATAAAATAAAAAAAAACAAAAAAAATCCATCAAAGGTTGCGGTCATTTCTAAAACCTCAGCCTTTGATGGCTTTTTTTTTGTTCCTAAAAACGTCTATAGGCTGCGGTTTTTATGTCCGCAGTCAATAACATTTTCTCATTTGCTGCTACTACAAAGGCTGCGAGACAAAACCGCAGCCTATACCCAAAAAAAACCCGCAGCCAATAGGCTTTTTTCCACTCGTGTATCATCAACCATATCAAATTCAATTCTATCTCAAGACTACAAAAGATCGAAAGATCCCCTCGTAGAAGGTTGTATCAAACAGCGATGTGGAAGAGGATATTCAGAATTGTCAGATCTCATACACAACGATTGTAGTTTTGTTATGTTTGAATTATATTTGGTTTTAGTTGCTATGTAGTTTCTAATTTTTATCTCTGATATAGATGTCATATGACTCTTTATTAATGAATCAGGTATTATTCAAAAAAAAAAAAACTTAAATCTTGGAGTCCTTACAATATTTACAAATCACATAGTACACCTTCCTTTTTTTTTTCTCATCTACTGTTTGTATTGTTTTTAAAGTAAATTTTAAGCCTTAATATCTTTAAATTGCATCATAAAAATTTATAAAAATATATATAATAAAAAAGTATATATTAAGACAAATTTAACGAGATATCACATGAATATATTTTATCGTTTATATATATTTTAAAAATTTTTAATCAAATTTCTCTCTTCAAAATAAAATATAATAAACGAAAAACAATATTAGGAAACAAAGGAAATACTCCCCCCGTTTTCTAATATTCTTCCCATTTAAAATATTCTATTTTGAAAAGAGAAATTTGATTAAGATTTTTAAGACATATATAGAAGACAAAATATATTCATGTGAGATCTCGTTAGATTCTTCTTAATGTATAATTTTTTATTATATATTTTTTATAATTTTTTATAATACATATTTAGAGATATTTAGGCTCAAAATTTACTTTGAAAACTATGCAAAAAGTATGGGAAGAACATTTGGAAACGGAGGGAGTATATCACAAATTACAATTTCACAATCACAAATCACAAATCACAATTTCACACATTAATCAAGACTAGAGGTGTTCAAAACAAATCCGATGACCCAATAGACACCCGATTTGACCCGACTTAAAAATAGATCCACAATTCTGTAAAAACTAATGTGAACACAAAACCCGATTTTAAACCGACCAAAAACACCTAATTTGAAATCAACCCTGTAACCCGAATGAACACCTCTAATCAAGACTAAAGAGTCAAGGTTGAGCCATTTGAGTCCAACTTTTTTCCTAATTTAATCGTCGCAATTAGCATAGTCAATTCATAGCCCAAATATCTAGCATCCTTTCAATTCAATTCATTTCTTCATTTCTTGTATTAACCTGATTTGCTGCTTGCCGTCCAACTTTATTTTCCCATTACAAGCCTACTTTTTCTTCATTCTCTTGTCTCTTTACTCTTTTCTCTCTCCCCCATTTCCCCTTCACTCAAACTTTCAATCGTTCCATTATTTCAACACATGAATCAGCTGACTATATCTCCCTCAATCATCTCTTCTCTTTCTTCTCTACCATTTTTACTTTTCTGAACTCATATCTTTATGCTTTTCTTCTCTGACAATCTGCCATAACACTCCCAAAAACCTTGATCTACTATTCCTTCATCCCAAGATTTCATCTTTTTGTGTTTATCTGCCTAATTTCAAAAGCCCTGTTCAAATCTCCAATTGGGTTTTGTTCATTTTACCAAAAATACTTGAATTCAGTGTTGAATTTGAACACCCTTTGACCCAAATCTCCTAAAACTTGGATTTTTTTTTTCTGAAAACAATAATGGGTATTTGTGCCAGCAAAAACAAAGATTCAAAGCCAGGACAAAATGGGTATAGCAGACCAGAAAATGAATACAATCAATCATCTCAACAAAGTCATCAGTATCCTCAACAACCAGCATCTGATAGACCAGTTGCTCAACCACCAGTTAGAGCATCAAGTCCAGCAAAACCAGCACAAAGAACCGATCCAAACACAATTTTAGGAAAACCCTTTGAGGATGTTAAGATGCACTACACATTAGGGAAAGAATTGGGTAGAGGTCAATTTGGGGTTACCTATCTTTGTGTTGACAAAAACACTGGTAATGAATATGCTTGTAAGTCAATCTCTAAAAAGAAGCTTGTAACAAGAGCTGATAAGGAAGATATGAAAAGAGAGATTCAGATCATGCAACATTTGAGTGGTCAACCTAATATTGTGGAGTTTAAAGGTGCTTATGAAGATAAAACATCTGTGAATCTTGTTATGGAGTTGTGTGCTGGTGGAGAGTTGTTTGATAGGATTATTGCTAAAGGGCATTACAGTGAGAAGGCTGCTGCCACTATTTTAAGGCAGATTGTGAATGTTGTTCATGTTTGTCATTTCATGGGTGTTATGCATAGAGATTTGAAGCCTGAGAATTTTTTGCTTGCTAGCAAAGATGAGGATGCTGCTATTAAAGCTACTGATTTTGGTCTTTCTGTCTTCATTCAAGAAGGTAAATTTTCAAGATTGAAAATTTTTACATATTTTCTGCACTTCTTTTTTTGTTTGTTTTTCTTCATATGTTTTGTGTTCTAAGATCATTAGATGACAATGTTAAAGCACTTTTTTGGGAATTGCTGTCTCTTGCTCTTTAACATATTTGTTCATGACTTTCTTAACTTGGAATTTTCAAATTTTGTTGAGGATTCTGATAGATTGAGCTGAACCAAGGGTAAAGCAAAAATAGAGAATAATGTTTGTAGTCCTGTTTATTTCACTTTGTATTGAATTTGTGGTTTAAAAACAACTAATCAACTAAAGCAAAACTTCTATCCTTTTGAATTAAGAGACCATGTAGACCCAGAAAGGCCAGAACCACCCATAAGCTGAATAGGATTGTGGAAAAGTATTGCTAAGGAGACTGATCTTTATTGAATTACAATATGCAACATGTGCTGAAATCTGTTGATCCCTTAACCGAATAACATTGTGAAAAAGTACTGCTAAGCCTAAGATGATTGAGGTTTGATTGAATTACAATATGCAAAATGTGGTGCTGTAAAATCTTGTTTTGATTCATTTTGTAGGTAAAGTCTATCGAGATATAGTCGGAAGTGCTTACTACGTTGCCCCTGAGGTATTACGTCGTAGGTACGGGAAGGAGATCGATATTTGGAGTGCTGGAGTCATGTTGTACATTTTACTGAGTGGTGTTCCACCCTTTTGGGCAGGTATACCTTTTTCTTGTTTCTTTAGCTTCATCTCTATCTAATGTTATCATAAGTAATGTTCATGTTTGGATGTATTATTTTATTGAATAATAAAGTTAATGGAGAAAAAGTAGGGACAATAAACATTAGAAATATATAAAATAAAGTTAGTGGAAAAAATATGAGTATCACAAATATTAAAATATGTAAAAATAAAGTTCATCGAAAATATGAGGGAATTATAAGCATTATAAAAGTGTTTACTGGAAAAATTCGTGGGAACCATAGACATTAAAAATATTAAAATTAGGATGGCTTGAGCTAATTATGTAAAAAAGGTTGATATAAATAGAAAGATTCGTAAGGTGAACGACAATGAAACTGTCTAAATAGATAAATGGGAACATCAAATAGGAATGGAGCCATGGAGGGAGTTTTCATTATTAATATAGACCATTTTTAGTTATCTCATATATTTTATGATGTAGAAACGGAGAAAGGGATTTTTGATGCTATACTTCAAGGACATATTGATTTCGAAAGCAAGCCATGGCCCTCAATCTCAAATGGGGCCAAAGACCTAGTGAAGAAGATGTTAACACAGGATCCCAAAAAGCGAATCAGTGCCGCTCAAGTTCTTGGTATGTATTTATTGCTAGTTATACTTTGTTACATATTATAGCCACACAAAATCAACAATTTGTGTTAACTGTAGAGTGGAATCGTTTTGTGATGTGGGAAAAATTTTATTTGATTATATCTCTAATGGAGTCTATAGACTTTACTGCTTTTTTTGCGATTTAAAAAGATAATGTCTAGGATCACCGCACTTTGTGAGTGGTGTTTCCTTTATTAATTTTAATTCGCATCGATATGAATTTTGAAATACAGAGCATCCATGGCTTAAAGATGGGGAAGCATCAGACAAGCCAATTGATAGTGCTGTTCTTTCCAGGATGAAGCAATTCCGAGTCATGAACAAGCTCAAGCAGCTTGCCCTGAAGGTGTGTAAATTCCTTTTTTCTTCGTATATGTTTCTGTTTGTAAACCACTAATGTGTGCTATGATTCCAAAGTATTTAAACATGCTGTTGTGCGTAGGTCATTGCTGAGAATCTTCCTGAAGAAGAAATCCAAGGGATGAAACAGATGTTTGCAAACATGGATACTGATGGAAGTGGATCTATCACTTACGATGAACTGAAGGAAGGATTGGCCCGACTTGGATCAAAGCTTTCAGAAACTGAAGTGAAAGCACTTATGGAAGCCGTAAGACGCCATTATTGTTAAATTAAGAATTAAGACTTCGTTATGGCATTGATTTGTGTATTGATGGGCTCCAATATTTGTTTTGCTTTTAGGCTGATCAAGATGGAAGTGGAACTATAGATTATATTGAGTTTATCACTGTGACAATGCATAGGTACCGGCTCGAGAGAGATGATCAAATATACAAAGCATTCCAATATTTTGACAAAGATAATAGTGGGTAAGTGAGTTCTTTTACTGTCTTGAACCTCCTTTTGAACCTCGTACTACCAATGCTTAATTTAAAACTTTTATGTATGCGGAAGAAGTCGTACACTTTCCACTTATGGCATTATCGGATTCTTTGGGTATTCAACTGTTACCATATATGGAAGCAGACAACAAAGCCCGAACTCTGATGTGGAGTTTGAGCTTGTGGTCACTAGTCATGGGATATTTCTTTGGAAAAATTGTCGAAAATAATCCAACCTTTCACTCATCCTATGTGAATAATCCCACCTATTGATTATTTTCTAATAATCTCATCTTTAATATGTTTTTTTGCTCCCAGCGTACCCTATGGGTGACGGGAGGGGTGGTGTTGTGGTGGTTTAGGAGGTGGAGTTATGATGGTTTAGGTCATTGGACATTGGGTATGCTGGGTTAAAAAACATACAAAAGATTGGATTTTTAAAAAATAATCTAAAGGTGAGATTAAATGAAGCGGGTGAATGATAGATTAACAATTTTCCTATTTCTTTTGGCTGATTTAATTTGATTAATTTTCACAGGTTCATTACGACTGATGAGCTAGAACAAGCGATGAGGGACTATGGAATTGCTGACGAGAATTGTATCAAAGATATATTGGCGGAAGTAGATACTGATAATGTAAGCACGTCTCCTAATATTCACACATCCCTTGCCATAAAATGCATAAATTCACACAACGTTTTGTTTCTGATTACAGGACGGAAGAATAAATTTTGAGGAGTTTGTTGCGATGATGAGAAGTGGAACCCAGAATCCCGGAGCCAAGCTCATATGATGCGCTTCTTTTAGGTATTGATTTTTCTGGCTTTCTACTTCACGAAGATGATACTGTTGGTCAGAACGACAAACAGACCCGAGATCAAACATAAGTCGGATGAGGCGCATCATCGGATGTTGTTGACCATTGAGTTTTTTTGTAGAAAGTTTGTGCATACACAAAATGTCTTGGCAGTAATGTTTGTTTCATATTTCGAGTTGAATGATTTTCGGACTTGTTTTGAAATTTTATGTATTGCACTCAGTTGTGTCATCTATTTTTCGAGCTGTGGGACGAGGAAGAGATCTATATATAATAATATATTTGTGTTTCCTGCAAAAATTGTCAAGATCCTTTTGTTGGCTATCTTTAATGTAACCTTCTTTTTCCAGGGGAGTATCTATTTGCAACTGGGGAGTGGGGAGCAACTCTGGTGATAATATGATCTTTTCTTACTTGGTGTTGTCAGAAAAAATTGGTGATATTACCAAATCAAGCGCCTATTTATGACTTTGCTGGATGTCTTAAACAGATTCTAAATCCGGCCTGTATCTGTGGATTTGAATCCGTTTTGGCATATTTGGGTCAGTTTTCCTACAATGTTGGAGTTCAATGGTGATTGAACATTATACTCCCTCCGTCCCACTTATATTGTCCACTTTGATGTGGACACGCAAAATAAGAAAGGGTTGGTAGTGGGGTATTTTAAGTGATTATAATAATTGAAAAGGTGGTATTGAGGTATTTTAAGTGATTATAATAATTGAAAAGGTGGTAGTGGGGTATTTTAAGTGATTATAATAATTGAAAAGGTGGTAGTGGGTATTTTAAATAATACTTCCTCCTATTCACACAAAATGGGACGTTTCTATTTTGGGCCAATTCACACAAAATGTCCCATTTCTATTTTTACTCTCACATTTACAATTAATTTAATCAATTAAAATACCCAACTACCCTCACTTTTACTACTCCCAATACCCAACTATCACATTTACAATTAATTTAATCAATTAAAATACCTCAACATTCCACTCTTAAAAATCGTGTCCAACCCAAATGTCCCATTTTGTGTGAATAAGAGGGAGTATAAGTTTGGATAGTTGGGGTATTTAGGTACAAAGTCTTTGCCAAAAATAGAAAGTGGACAATTAAAGTGGGATGACCCAAAAAGAAGATGTGGACAATAAAAGTGGGAACAATTACATTTTAGGGCATGCATGGATATGAAGAAAATTTGAAATGGATAAGATTATTTATCAAAAAAAATATAAAATAAGATCATAATCAAACTTATTTCAAAATCGAGCGTGTAATTTCCAAACCAGATGTTCGGGCTGTTTGCACTTAGTAAGTGCGAACAACTTATTGTCTAAAGATCAGCATGTTGACCATGTTTGACCTGTTCGCAGTTACTAAGTGTGAACATACACTTGGTTTTTTTATTTACTAGCTTGCTTCTGTTCACAATTAATAACTGCGAATTAACTCTAACCTGTACTCTGGGGTATTAAGCGCTTATATTTGGAATTAGTTTGATTATGATCTTATTGTATGCTTTTTTTTTTGATAAATATTCTTATTCATTTCAAATTTTCTAGAAATGAAAGCAAGTAGAGATGCATTTGAAGTAGTTGAGAAAATTGTAAAGAATGTAAAATGAGCATGAAATAAAAATAATAACGTAAAAAGAAGTTGATATCCCAATTATGAAGGTAATACATTTTCCCACCCCCACCAAGGATAAATATTTACATCATAAAATTAAAAGCTCTATTTATTTTTTATCACTTTGCAACCATTCTTCTACCTCTACAACAATTAACTTTTAATAATTTCTCATTTATCAACTTTATTTTTTCACTTTGACTTTTTTCACCCTTTAAATATTCACACTCAATCCAAGCATGCCCTAAAAGAAGAAGAAAAATAAAAAGTGTTAACTTTACTTAATAAAATTATTTAAAGACATTGCGTGCAAGAGCACTTTTAAAAGTTCAGAAAGTTGAATACATTCCCACTCAAAACAGGCTGAATAAATTGTTAGATCATGTTTCACATAAGAATACACTCAAAAGGAATTTATTTAAACACTTAGAATTTGTTGCTTAACGCAAGCAAAGTAAATGCTATTTAGATGATGTGTAGCAAATTAAATGTTGTCAAGAAAAAACTTAAAAAGTGTGGTATTACTTTGTGCAAATAGGACATCATTGATGTAGCTTGGCACACAATCACAGTCGCATTTATATTGCATTGAGATCCAACACACTTTTTAACTTATTGTTCTATAAGAATAAGGTTACGAACTTTTGAAGTCCATAGAGCACGAAGATTATTTTGTAAACAAATTGTAAACAATTTGTTCAATTTGTGCTATACCTTTCAATACAGTGAAAATTTGGATCACCTATCAAAGAAGACAAGCAGCTGTTCCAGCAACTCCAAATTCTATTACAACAAAATGATGACGTGTCAGCAAGTACATTTTTGCAGGCTATAATAAACTATGGAATATTCTAGGGGAGGGAATGAGTCAGTACGAGAGGGCAAATCTAAGCTATATTGTGAGATATTTTGTAAGTTTACCTTTGAGGTAAGGAGTCTCCTGTTGTCTCGTAAAACAGATCATTGTAATCATCCTTTAGCCTTTTTTTGTTTATTAATATAGCTCTTCCTTTCTATCTTCTACCCATATTCTGTACAGGTCGTAGCAAATCTGGTATCTGAGTAGCTGTAATCATGGTGAACCCACCACCAACGCATAGAGGCTGAAACATCTGAAGATCGAAGCAATCAATATTCCCATCTAAATTAATTCTGAATTGGAAAACATTCATTTAGAAATAGCCCAAAACTCTCGTAAAAATAAAACCATAACCAAAAAACTAACTTCCAAGAACCAAACTCTGCAATTTCTATGTGAGAAACTCGCTGGAGGATTGAGCCAAAACAAACCCACAACCCCACCCCATCATCAACAACCTTACACCTAGAAATGTACCCCACCCAAAATTGGAATAGTTCTTCACCGAACCTTAACCTAGACATTCTCAACACTTTACAAAGTCTTGTTAAGCAAAATACAACTGAGAAATTAAATTGGAAAGCGAAGAAACTTGACTTACCTAGTTTTGATGGCGACACCCTGAAGGATGGATTTTACAAGCTGAGAGGTAATTTAAATTTTCCAACTCACTGATAAGGAGGTTGGGAAGTGGTGGTATTGAGTTTAGTAGGGAAAGCACTATTGTGGTATCAATGAGAGCATTAATAACAACCAATATCAAGGTTGGAAGAATTGAAGGGTTGCTTCTAAGGCAATTTCACCCCATTGATGAAATTACCTCACATGAACAGTGGCTCTCAGTGCAACAAATCCATACCGTGAGTCCGTGACATAATATAAAATGGATTTCATTGGAAAAACAAACCCACCCGGGAGAATTCATGAACCATTCCAATTGGGGTCGTTCATAAGAGGCTTAAAGGAGGATGTGAGAAGAAAATTGAGAGTGCAAAGACCTTAAACTTCAAAAGAAGCCATGACGTGGGCATTGAGCAATGACTAAAAGCTACATCCAAAATCCCATAGACCCCAACCCATATCACATGAAACAAATTTATTTTAAAGACCCAAATCTATAAATCAATATCAACCCAAAAATCAGCCAGCTCTAAACCATTTTCACCCAGCCCATCCTAACCAACCTCATTACCCGAACCAAAACTACCCACGCCCCCATCGAGCAAACTTCAATCCAAACTCACAACTTCGGATGAATTACCGACACAAATTTATCCTCACCAACCGAGAATTCCTTGATAAGAAAGCCAAAGGCCTATGTTTCACTTGCAATGAAATATGGTCAACAGACAATATGTGCAATAATATAGAGCTGTATTTAAAAGTGGTGATTTAAGGATAGGAGGTAGAGATAGATAAAGAAATGAATGGCTCTAGAGTAGAAGAAAGTGCTGAAATACCCAACCCCATGAAAGATATATCCTTGAGCTCAGTGATGGGCCTTACCAATCCTAAAACTATGAAGTTGAGAGGACATATCAAGGGTAGAGAAGTAACAATGATGGTTGACCCTACGGCTACTTATAATTTCATCTCATTAAAATCCATACAATAGGTGAATCTACCCTACTCTACCTAAGTAAAATTTGGAGTGACATTAGGAAATGGTGAAAAAATTCAAAAGGAAGGGGAGTGCAAAGGACTTTCAGTCTTTTTACAAGGGATCACATTTCTTGAGGATTTCTTGGTTCTAGAACTAGGGAATTCTTATATTATCTTTGGGTCACAATGGCTTGAGAAGTCGGGCAACAAAAACACCAACTGAAAGCAGCAAAACATACATGCGATTTATGTGGGAAGAGGAATGGGTGGAGCTGAGAGGGGACTCCTCCCTTGAAGTTACTCAGTTTTCATTAAAAACCATGGAATAAATTTTAAAGAAGGAAAAAGGGGGTTATTATGATATAATTAAGCCAATTGATGTTTGAAGTTAAGTAAAACAATAATGAACCTCCACTAATTTTCCAACCTATACTCCAGCAATACCACACCATTTTTTCCGAGCCAAAAGAGCTTCCTCGTTCACGCCAAAAGACTATGCCATCATTCTAAAATAGGCCGGCACAAACCCGGTTAGTGTGAGACCATATCGATACTCCTAGATACAAAAAATGAGATTGAAGCCATGGTGAGAGACATGCTCAAAGCCCAAATGATTTGTCCCTCTGTCAGCCCCTTCTTCAGTCCCGTTATCTTAGTAAAAAAGATAGATGGTTCCTGAAGAATCTGTGTTGATTTTCGAGCCTTAAACAAAGTTACCATTCCCGACAAATACCCAATCTCAAATATCGATGAGCTGTTGCATGAACTTCATGTTGCAATTTAGAGCATGTAGGACATTATCCAAGGCTTATATATATGTACAAAGGCATAGACTAAGCAAACACATAACAACAAACCAAAAACAATGATACTCGGATAGGTGCTTGTTCGTGCATGTTAGAGCTCGTTCGAGCACTGGCTCATGGGTCAGGCAGTTTGCTTTTGATCTTTCTGTTTGATGTTTTTGGTGTTTGCTCGTTTGAGAACTTTGGGTGCTCGTTAGAGCACTTTCAAAATTTCGAGTCAGAAACTTTCTGGAAGCTGATTTATGAACTTCTCGTTCGAGCACCTATAGTGCTCGTTCGAGCACATTAAAACAGTGTGTCTTTTCGTGAAACTAAGTTATTTTCATGTAATAAAATGTTGTTATGAACGGATGTTTTACATCATTAATGTCTGGTAACCACCAGATGTTGTTTGGATGGATCTATGTGACACTTCAACACTATAAATAAGAGTGAGTGCATGGATATTAAATTACTTCTTAGAATTAAAATTCTGTCATCTTTCTCTTTTTTCTCTTGATACATAAAGAAGAGTAATTAACTTCTTTATAGTTGATTCTCAAAAAAAAAAAACTTCGTTATAGTTTTTTAATTTCATTCCCTACAAAAACATATTTTTGATTAGTTCAATCGATTCGTACTAATCGGTTGATGTGATTGATTGTATCTCTTTGTGAATTTCTGGTCTCATAATCCAAGTACGTTTCTGGGGGCATATATCACAAAAGAAAAGTATCGTTGTCGCCTTCAATTTATATCAAGATTTCCGAGTGACGTTTATCGTTGCAAACTAATCTTCTCTACAGTATACCAATTTGTAAGTGATTCATACAAGGAGTTCGTTGCCATACACAAAGGGGACACTACAAAGATCATCTTGCATTTGTAGTTTTTCATTTTCGCATTATTACTTTGTAACAATCTTTTGTGATAGAATCTGCGATTATGGCGAACGTGAAGGAACTCACTTCAAACTTTATGAAGTTGGATAAATTCTTGGGTGTGGAATTCAGGAGATGGAAAAAGAAGATGCTCATCCTCTTGACTTCCCTGAATGTGGCCTATGTGATAAGCACTCCGAAACCGGAAAAGAAGGAAGATGAAACTTTGCAGGATGCAAGGAAGAGAAACAAGTGGGAGAATGATGATTTCATATGTAGAGGACATATCCTCAACGGTATGTGTGATTCTCTTTTCGATATTTATCAATTTCATGAATCCGCTAAGATATTATAGGATAGTTTAAAAGATAAATATATGTCGGAAGATGCCAGTTCTAAGAAGTTTTTAGTAAGTAACTTCAATAACTATAAGATGTTGGACAATTGTCCGGTGATGGATCAATTCCATGAATTAGAACAGATATATAATAACATGAAAGTGCATGACATAACCATGGATGAAATTTACATAGTTTCAAGTATCATAGACAAGTTACCAAATTCATGGAGGGATGTTAGACACACCCTTAAACATAAGAAAGAAGAGAATACTCTTATGGAACTCGCTCAACATCTTCAAGTTGAAGCAAGTTTAAGAGAACTTGAAAGTTCTAAGGGAGATAATCCCAATCTATCAACCGTCAACATGGTGATAGATGATGGAAAGGCTTCTACTAGTGGAGACAAGAGGAAGAAAACACAATATCCCAAGGGAAAAGGCAAGAAAAAGGTTAATGTCAATGCTGGTTGGGAATGTGGTAAACTCGGACATCGCAAGAAGAATTGCTTTGTGTTTAAGAACAAACTCAAGAAGATGAAGGATGATGCTTCTATAAGCAACAACCCTCCTGCTAAAGGTAATCTTTCAATTTTGGATGAAAATTCTGGTTTGAATGTTTCTTCCATGGATTCTAATGTGAATATTGTGCAGGATAATAACATGTCATGGTGGATTGAGTCGGGGACCGCTAGACATGTGTGCAAGAGTAAACATTGGTTCACAACTTTACATAATGTTGTGGATGGATAATTTCTCTACATAGGAGACAACTCATCAGTCAAAGTCCATGGCAAAAGACTAGTGGAACTCTTGTGTACATCGGGAAATACTTTAGTCCTTAGGGATGTATATTATGTTCCCGATATTAGTAGGAATCTTGTCTCCGGTCCTATATTGAATCGATTGGGATATGAACTAGTATTTGAAGCCGATAGATGTATAATATCTAAGTGTAACTTGTATATAGGTTGTGCTTACTTATGTTGTAATTTGTTTAAACTATTTTTATCTTGTACATATAAAGACATGATATGTAATCATCTTAGATTGGCACATGTTAATTTTGGTAAAGTTTTTTGTTTATGTCTAAGCATGGTTTAATACCTTTATGTGAACAAAAATCTGTAAAATGCAAAACATGTATGCTTAATAAGATCACAAGAACACCTTTCAAAAGTATTGGAAGAAAATCTGAAATTTTAGATCTTGTGCATAGTGATCTTTGTTACTTTCATAGTACTCCATAATTAGGCAATAAAAGATATGTTGTTACTGTTATCGATGCTTATTCTAGGTTTTGTTATGTTTATCTTTTGCATACAAAAGATGAGGCACTTGACTTCTTTAAAGTTTACAAGAATGAAGTAGAACTTCAAGTTAATGGCAAACTTAAGAAGTTAAGAACTGACAAAGGAGGAGAATACTACGATCCTCATTATTTCCAATCTATGAGAATTATAAATGAAAGATTCGCCGGTTATGCACCACAATCAAATGGTGTGGCGGAAAGGAAGAACCGAACTCTTATGGAAATGGTTAATTCCATGTTGTCATACTCTAATTTGAGTGATGGATTTTGTGGTGAAGCAATGTTGACCACATGTCACATTCAAAACCGGGTTCCTTCAAGAGAACCAATAAGGAAACTCCTTATGAATTGTGGTATAAAAATTGTTGGCACATTTGGTTTTGATGATAACTTAAACTTTTATAAACAAAACAAATTGTGTTTGAGATTGTTTTGATAGGTCATGTATCCGATCATTAAAAGATCGTCGATGGAACCTTAAGAAGTTGTGAAAGAACATTGCTACTCTACGTCCTATAATAGAAGGTATGGAATAGTTCCAAGATTGGTCAAAATCGAAGAATGTTCAAACGGAGACAATGCAGTGTTCCCAGCACAACCGGTCAGAGAATTGGTCAACGGATATTAAGAAAATAATTTTTAGTTTTATTTTTCTTTTTATTTTGTTGTACGGATAAAAAAATAAGCAAGCACAAGGAATTAATTTGGTAATTAAATTAACTAACTCTTTAAATATTTAACCCTAAAATAACTCCCTAAAAATAGGATCTAATCTATTTTTAGCTTGAAGACAAAAATACTTGGAGTAACCCCCAAGTATCTTCACCCACTACTCCACGGTTCATGCCCACTAATCCCACATCATTAGATCATGGGTTTATGGCAAAACCTAATTATTGTGGATATATAAATGTTGTTAACCGGCACATGAGAACTTGGAGAAGAATAATTACATAAAATCTATTCGAGTGCCCACAAACATTTCGTGAGATCAAGATCAAGAAAAGGAAAATATTAAATGTTATTAATTGCTAATTAATTCCGAAAATATTTCCTTGTGCTATTCCTTGTTTTTTCATCCAATTTAGAGAATTTCCTTGTATGGTTTTTTTATGAGTGTGTAATTTAGACTTTGGAAAGTCTAAAGGGGAAAAGTGAGAATTTATGTAAAAGAGAGAAGAGAGAAACGAGAAGAAGGAACAAGAGAAGGAGAAGAGAAGGATAGGCCTAGAGAATAGAAGGAGAATAGAAGTTTTATGTAATAAAGAATTATAATTACATAAAATTAATAAGAGAAGTTGAAATCCCTAGGGGGTCGTGGCTTTCTTTCTTTTAAGGCCAAGAAAGTTTACCACGTCAAACCTTTGTGTTTTTTTAGTTTCTTTATATTGCTTTGAGTATTTTTATTGTTAAAAATTCCGCAACAAAAACAGGGCAAAAATACTCCTAGGGCAACACAACAATTCACCCCCCCTCTTGTTGCGTTCTATATCTCTAAGTGTTTCTACAATTGGTATCAGAGCCCTGTTCCTCATTTGATCAGGAAACCCTAAGAGCCGAATCTTGGTATATTAGAGATGTTGAAAATGAACGAACGCATGAAAGAAGGTTACTCTACTCAGAGACCACCAATGTTCGATGGTAAATTCTACACGTATTGGAAGAATAGGATCTTCATCAAAGCCGAGAACTATCAAGTTTGGAGAGTCATCGAAATTGGAGATTTTGAGGTAACAACTACCAACTCCAATAACGAGACTGTTCCCAAACCTATAACAGAATACGAGAAAGAAGATTTGCAAAAAATGAAAATGAATGCTCTTGCTATCAAATTGCTTCACTGTGGGCTTTGTCCAAACGAACATAATCGCATTATGGGATGCAGAACAGCAAATTTGGGATCTGCTGGAAGTTACCCACGAAGGAACAAGTGAAGTAAAGCGTTCCAAGATTGACTTGCTCATGTCAAAATACGAAAGATTTGTTATGGAACCTAGAGAAAGCATTCAAGAAATGTTTACTAGATTCACGAACATTACAAATGAGCTTGTCTCCCTTGGAAGGCTAATTCCCTCAAATGAACAAGTACGAAAAATCCTAAGAAGCCTACCTCAAGATGATTGTTGGAAAGCTAAAGTCACAGCCATTTAAGAATCTAAAGATTTCACAAAGTTTAATCTGGAAGAGTTGGCTGGTTCCCTTATGACTCATGAATTACATCTGGGAACAGCTGACAGTTCCAGGAACAAAGGTCTGGCTCTGACAGCAAACGATCAAAAAGAATCAGAAACTAATGAGGAAGAGGCAGCAATGTTGGTACGTAAATTCAAGGAGTTCTTCAGGAACAACAGATATAAAAATCAAAGAAACAACAAAGAAAGAGGAACTTCAATTTCCAAAACCTTTGAATGCCACAAATGTGGAAGTACCGAGCACTTCATCAAGGAATGCCCTCTATGAAAAAATGAGAAGGGTAAAGGGAAGGCAAGAGAAACATGAAGACAACCAGCAAAAGGGAACTTCAACAAAGCTGACTTTCGCAAAGCCATGATAGCTGCATGGGGAGAATCCGAAAGCGAGACCGAAACTGAAGCTCCCGTTGAAGAAGTAGCCAATCTCTGTCTCATGGCAACGCATGATGAGAAGTCCAAAGGAAAAGAGGTATTGTCTTCTAATTCATTTTCTGATTACTTATTCAAATTGGATAAAAATAAATTGATTAAAATGATTTTAGAATCTCACGAAAACTTAGAAAAACAAACAGCCATCTATCTCCAGACAGAAAAAGACCTCAAGGCTTGCAAAGACCAAATATCCTACCTAAATTCTTTTAGGTCCGATGTGCAAACTCGAATCTTTGAATTGCTTGATAAGAACGTGATGCTAAAAGAAGCTATAGAAAAGATTAAACAAGAGAACATCATGTTAAATATTGAACTAAATCAACTTAAGTTTCTAGAAATGGAATTGAGTTATGAGTCTAATAAGGAAATTAAATGTGTCTTTAATCAAATGAAGTTAGACCTAGAATCCGCCATAAATGAAAATGATCGACTTAGGCTTGAATTAAACTCAAGAGAAAAAGGGAAAATCAAAGAAGTTCCCAAATGGATTCTTAATGCTAAAACCAAAGGAACCGAAGGTTTAAGATACAATAAACATGATAAAAAGAAGAAGGTCTATGTCGATCTCCCAAGTAGAAAGATCTGTTCCTTTTGTGGCAAGACGGGGCACCTGAAACATCAATGTTTAAAAAGGGAACAACATAACAAAACGAACCAAATATATGTCAATAGAGTTTGGATTAAGAAATATGATTTTTGTATAATCAACATGGAACCTAAGGATGGCTGGGTTCCACCCTCTAACAACTATAAGTTCGTTTTGCAGGTTCTAGTGAGGGGGAACAGCTCATGGTATCTTGATAGTGGCTGTTCCAAGCACATGACAGGCGATAGATCAAAGTTTCTCTCACTTGAAGCCTATGATGGATGAACTGTGACCTTTGGCGACAACATGAAAGGAGAAATCATTGCAAAAGGAAAGATAGAAAGGTCAAGTTCCCATGCTATAGATAATGTATTTTTGGTCGAGAATTTAAAACACAATCTTTTAAGTATCTCTCAATTTTGCGACAAAGGTAACTCTGTAAACTTTACTTCTGAAAAGTGCATCATTTCTAGGAACGACACAGGAGACATCATTCTGGAAGGAATCAGAAAAGGGAACACCTACGTGGTGGACCTGCACTAGAGCTGTTCATGGGCGGGCGGGCGCGGGTAGCGGGGCGGGTATTTGCTACAAAATCTACCCGCGGGCAGAAAAATTCAAATGCCCGCCCGCGATTGCGGGCATATTTTCTTGTCGCTACCCGCCCATTTTTAAAGCGGGCGGGTGCCGCGGGCGCCGCGGGTATTTTCTCATAAATACCAAAAATACAATACAAAATATAAAATTAAGTTTTAATAATAATTAAAATACAATACATAGTCCAAAATACTACAAATACATAAACTCAAATGGAAGAGGATCTAGATTACATAGTCCAAAGTAGTTTTAATATAAAATTGTCTTATTGGACTTACTTTAAAAGCCCAAAGTCTATTACTTAATATTAATATATTACCTTTCATAAAAAAAAATATTAATATATTAAAATAAGCGGGCGGGCGGGTATACCCGCGGGTAATTTTTTATTGTCGCTACCCGCCCATTTATCTTGGCGGGCGGGTATTACCCGCCCAAACTTTAAATTTTTTTAAAAAATGCTACCCGCGCCCGCCCGTTTTTCGAGCCGGGCGGGCCGGGCCTGGCGGGTAGCCCGCCCATGAACAGCTCTAACCTGCACACTGTTCCTAAAACCAGTCTAACGTGTCTGAGCGTTATAGAAGATGACCCTCTTCGTTGGCATAAACGATTAGGTCATGCTAGTTTTTCATTGCTTAATACTTTACGTTCTAAAGACCTAGTAAGAGGATTACCGTCCCTTAAATTTCAAAAGAATGAAATATGTGATCCTTGTGCCAAAGGAAAACATGCAAGGTCATCCTTCAAATCTAAAAATGTCATGACCACCTCAAGACCACTTGAATTAATTCATATGGATCTTTGTGGACCAATGAGAATCCAAAGTCGCAGCGGTAAGCGATATTATTTGTTATAGTTGATGATTACAGTAGATTTACTTGGACTATATTCTTATTTAGCAAAGATGAGGCTTTTGATGAATTTGTTGCATTTGCCACTAAAATTCAAAAATCCAGTAACAATCAACTTGTCCACATAAGATCAGATCATGGAAAAGAATTTGAAAAATCAAAGTTTATGGATTATTGTAACGAGCATGGTTTAAGTCACAATTTTTCCGCACCTAGAACACCACAACAAAATGGTGTGGTTGAACGTAAAAATAGAACTTTAGAGGAAATGGCCAGAACCATGTTAATAGCTAGTGGTCTAACTAGAAAATTTTGGGCCGAAGCCGTTAATACTGCATGCTATATATTAAATCGTGTATTAATTAGACCGATCACTTCTAAAACCCCCTACGAATTATTTAAAGGAATTAAACCTAATATTTCATATTTTCGAGTCTTTGGATGTCGATGTTTTGTGCATGTCAATGAAAAACGAAATATAGGTAAATTCGATGAAAGAAGTGATGAAGCAGTATTTCTTGGCTATTCATCTCACAGTAAAGCTTATAGAGTTTATAATAAGAAAACTATGTGTGTTGAGGAATCTGTTCACATTATATTTGATGAAACTAACTTTATGACAAGTGAACAAGAACCAGGTGATTTTAAAATAGGTCTTGCAGATCTGGACGATGAAGAAAATATACAAAAGGAGCAAGATCAAGAAGACCAACAACAGGTTCAGAATGCGGAACCAAATCAAGAACGGGAGCCACATGCAGAACTGGAACAGCCTGTAGTTCCTAATCTAGATATCCCTAGAGAAGTTCAAGAAGAAAGAATTGATGCTGAGCCAAATCAGAATCAAGTCAGTGAGCCTGCTTCCACATCTGTCTCCACCAGAGACTTTGTTCCAAAGCCGTGGAAACACCAAAAGTCACATTCACTAGACTTGATCCAAACCGATATGAGCAAAGGCATACAAACTAGGTCCCAAATGAGAAACTTTTGAGCACACTTTGCTTTTCTATCAACAATGGAACCCAAGAATCATGAAGAAGCATTACAAGATTCAGATTGGGTGGTTCCTATGCAAGATGAATTAAATGAGTTTGAAAGAAATAAAGTTTGGCACTTGGAACCTAAACCCAAGAACAAAAAGATAATTGGGCTGAAATGGGTATTTAGGAACAAGCTGGACGAGCATGGCACAATAGTCAGAAACAAAGCAAGGTTGGTGGTAAAAGGATACAATCAACAGGAAGGTATTGACTATACTGAAACTTTTGCTCCCGTAGCTAGATTAGAAGCTATTAGAATTCTTATTTCTTTTGCTGCTTTCATGAATTTTAAATTATATCAAATGGACGTAAAATGTGCATTCTTAAATGGGTTTCTAGAAGAAGAAGTATTTGTGGAACAGCCACCTGCCTTTGAAAACCCAATTTCTCCGGATCACGTCTACAAGCTTGATAAAGCTCTTTATGGGCTAAAATAAGCACCTAGACAATGGTACGAGAGATTATCTAAGTTTTTGATTGATAACAAGTTCATACGAGGTAAAATTTATAAAACCTTATTCTTTAAGAATAAAGGTTCGAATATTTTAGTTGTTCAAATCTATGTTGATGATATTATTTTTGGTGCTACTAATGAATCGTTATGTAAGGAATTTGCTGACCTAATGAGTAATGAATTTGAAATGAGTATGATGGGAGAATTAAATTTCTTCCTTGGTTTGCAAATTAAACAAACTGCTAATGGTATTTTTATTCATCAACAAAAATACATAAAAGAACTTCTAAAGAAATATGGACTAGATAATGCTAAGATAAACCATACACCCATGGCCACTAACATTAGATTAGACGAAGACTCTAACGGAATTAGTGTTGACCATACGATGTATAGAGGCATGATAGGATCACTACTATACTTAACTGTTAGTAGACCTGATATATCCTTTAGTGTTGGTTTGTGTGCTAGATTTCAATCAAATCCTAAAGAATCACATCATACGGCAGTAATAAGAATTCTAAGATATTTAAAGGGAACAGATGACTTGTCCCTATTTTATCCAAAAAGTGATGTCTATGACTTGAAAGGGTATAGTGATGCAGATTATGCAGGTGATCTTGTGAATAGAAAAAACACTTCAGAAATGGTACAGTTTCTTGGATCTTGTTTGGTATCATGGAGTTCCAAGAAACAGAACACAGTAGCCTTATCCACTGCAGAAGCTGAATATGTAGCAGCAGCAGCCTGCTGTTCCCAAATGCTGTGGATTAAACAACAGCTAAGAGATTTTGGTATTAAACTTGAATGTGTTCCTATTTATTGTGATAATACTAGTGCCATTTGCATTTCTAAAGATCCAATGCATCATTCTAGAGTTAAACATATTCATATTAGACATCATTTTCTTAAGGATAATGTAGAGCATAAAAATATTATTGTTAAACATGTCAATAATAGTGATCAAGTTGCAGATATTATGACTAAACCGCTTCCAAGGGAACAATTCGAAAAGATGAGGTTGGAGCTAGGAATGATCAAGCTTCACTAAAGTTTAATACTAGTATTCCTCCTCTAAACAACGAGAAAAATGGAAGGGTTAGATCAACCACAACAACCAAGATTGATCATTCAATCATTGCGAGATTTAGGTATGCATCTTATAAGTATGTGTCATAAACTTTGTCTTGATTGCTTGCTTAAACTGAATAGACCAAGTAGCATAATTTATTTTATATCATTATATATTATCCACATATTATTATTTTTCTAAAAAATCACAAAATTTTTTTTTTCACAAATTCCAGCATTTCATTTTATTTTATTTTATTTCGGTGAGCCAACTTAATTTAAGAAATGGAAGACGGATCATCAAGTGTTTCGGATATCAGTCGTCTAAATCGATATATTCAACGAACTAAGCTTTAAAGAACTGATGACTGATCATTTCACCTCCTAAAACCGTCAAAAGGAAGTAGTACAAACTCTTGATTACACGTCCCTTCACACCTTTATAACCCTTACACTCCATTGTCACATCCATCATTCATAACCTACTCTACTTGTACTACTCTTTGCAAACCGTCAACTCCATTCAAATTTTTCTCTTTCTAAATCCCTAATTCCTTTCCTCTCCACACCATGAAAACACCAAAGTCCTCTTCATCTAGCAAGAAGATGCCAAAATCTTCACAACCCAAACCGTTACAAGTTATCTATCCAGATATACCACCTTCATCATCCCAAGAACCACCGAAAACTAACACACCAAAACAGCCAATGCATGTCGGAGTTAAAAGAACTCGTGGTACCCCAAAAGGTGCATCTTCATCCAAACCACCGAAAAAGATCAAGCGAGTAGATCCCGACAGCGCGGAAGAAGTGGCGAAGGAAATGTCAGTTGGGTTCGGGCTAGACAAATATTGGTATGACTCTACATCTTTTCCCCAATTTCATGCAATTTTACAAAATCAGGGGTGGGAAAAATTGATGTACGATCACTCATGCAACCCTATTTACCCCAATTTGATGCGTGAATTTATTCACAATTTTACTATTGAAAATGGAGTCTGCTCAAGTACTGTTAAAGAAAAAAAAATTGAATTTAATAGCTTGATGATTGGTGAATGGTTTGATGTTCCTACCGTAGGATTTGATACTTACTATGTGGGGTCTAAGATTGTATTTTCGGGTATTACGGAGAAAACAGTTCTAAAATTTCTTGGTCAAGAAGATAAAAAGCGATTCAGTCACATGTCACTGTCTCCACTTCAAAAATTACTTAACAATATTGCTCGTCGATTCATTTTACCCCGCAATTCCAAGCGGAGTGAAGTCAATCTACGCGATGCAACTTTAATTTATTGCATGGCCAATCACATAAAAATCAATTTTCCGTCATTGATGGTGTCACACCTGTTTGAATGTGTTGAGAAGGGTCTTATGGTTGGATATGGAGGTCTGTTAACAAGTATTTTTAGGAAGTTTGGTGTATCGTTGGAGGGTCTTCATTTTCCCATGAGCGCCAATAATCAAATAGGCGCAAAGTATCTTAAAAATTTACACTTAAATTTGAATGAAAAGGGAATTTTGGAGGACCTCATTGATATTAAGGAAGACAATTCTGATGTAGAGGAGATCGAAAAAGAAATTGAGGAAGAGGAGGAAGAAGGAAAAAACAGAAGAAGAAAAAGGAAAGAAAAAGAAAAGGAGGATCAAGGTGCTGTACCCTCTGCCAGTACTGAGAAGGCAGAGGCGAATAAGGAACAGGAGGAAGCTTGTTGTGAGGGGGAAGCATCAAGGGCAGAACTTGAGGAGGTGGACTCCAGTGATAGTTCAGGTGATGAGGAGGTAGCTAAACCGGTT
This sequence comes from Amaranthus palmeri, assembly GCA_019776075.1. NCBI lineage: Eukaryota > Viridiplantae > Streptophyta > Magnoliopsida > Caryophyllales > Amaranthaceae > Amaranthus > Amaranthus palmeri. The sequence goes on from JAAKBH010000558.1 coordinate 169,499, forward strand.
AAGGAGGATCCACAAATCACTCCTAGGAAGAGTACGAGGCTTGCTTCTAAACTCTCGGTTGGTAAGGATGAAGAAACATCTACTCACCCTACTAAACAAACAACCGATGACCCGTCCTCACCTCAACCAGTGTCACCTATACCATCTCCACCACCATCACCAATAGCAACTACTCCACAACCATTTACATCGCCACCATCGCCTATACCCACTGGTTTTGATGATAACACCACTGTCCCTCCTCCTACTACCCTTGCTCATGTCCTCTCCAAAATCCTTGATTTGCAGTCTCAACTATGTGCTTTTCAAAGTGAAGACCGTGTCTCACTCACCTTTCTTGCTGAGCAGCTGTCCCTGATGGAATCCCGTCTTGGTGCAAAGCTCGACACAGTGGAAGTGCAGATGGAGTATGTTGATGAAGAGATTGCTGCCTAATCCCTCTTTCTTCTGTTTACTGTTTTATTAGTTTTTGTTGGCATCATCATTTGAAGTTGTAATTTCTAAATAGTTTTTTTTGCATTCTTTTGTCGTACCAGCTGGGGTACAAAACACTTATTTTATTATGCTACTAATCATCCTGTATTATCCTTCATATATTATCCTTTATTCTCTATCCCTTATGGTCTATGATGTTTATTGCGTGCATTTCTTGATTCATGTTTAGGCATTTGCTTACTTAGTTTGCTGCTTACTTTTTTAATTTGTCTAATGCTTGCCTTAGAGCTGTGGATTGATATATACCCCTACTTTTTGATTGATGTCAAAAGGGGAAGAAGGCAACAAACTTAAATTGACGCTTGTGAATGCTAAGCTTTTACTTAATCTTTGGATTAGTTGTTCTCTGTTTGTTACTAAAATACTAGGTTGCTACATTTTAGAATCTACTCCTATGTGGGTTATAATTCCCTTCTCTCTCTAGAGTAAGGGCCTCTCTAGCCTTGTGCTAGTTTCTTGTCTCTTTTTTTGAGAGTTTTTTCCGGCTTTCTTTCCGGCGGGATTTTTCTTGTCTTCTTTCTTTTTGTGTGTTCTTTCTCTGTTTTTGTGGTCCGGTTTTCTTCTTTGGAAAAAGGGATGGGGTGGGTATTGGATGATGGCGTCAAACTCCAAGATCAAGGGTGTTGATCAAGAACCCAATCTTGAAAGCGTGGCGAGCCCCACGAGAAGGGCTCTCGGGTCTCAATGAGCTCTTTTATTTTTTGGAATTGTCGAGGGTTGGGGAGTCCTTCGGCAATTAATGCGCTCCATTCTTTGGTTCGTAAATATACTCCTACGGTTCTTTTTTTGTCTGAAACTAAGTGTTCTAGGTCGGAGATGAGGAGAATTCAGTCGAAGATTCGTTTTGATAATATGTGTTGTGTAGAGGCGCATGGGCGTGCGGGGGGTCTTGGGCTTTTTTGGGGGGAGGATGTTCATTTAAAAATTTTAAAAACGGAAGACCATTGTATTGATGTGGAAGTTGGTCTTGAGGGAGGGGGCTCATGGAGGCTTTCTTGTGTTTATGGATGGTTTGAGAATGGTCAAAAATTTAATACTTGGGATATGATAAATTCTATGGGAAGAGGGGTGACTGATTCTTGGATTCTTGGTGGTGATTTTAATGAAATTCTTCATGAGTCGGAAAAGAGGGGTGGGGTCGGGTGTGATTTTAAGAATATCTGCGCTTTTCGTGACTGTTTGGATCAGAATGGGCTAAGGGAGGTTGAGTCGTCTGGGCACCCGTTTACTTGGCGGAATAATCGGAGAGATGGTTTCATTGAGGAAAAGTTGGATAGGTGTCTTGCTAATGCTAGATGGTTTTCTAAGTTCCCTTTGGCTCATGTGGAAAACATTTCTTGGGATGGTTCAGATCATTGTCCGATTCGGTTGCATCTTAATCAGTCACAGGGGAATAATTGGAAAGATTTTAGGGAGGGTCACAATTTGTTTCGTTTTGAAGCCCGTTGGCTTCAACATGAAGATTTTGATGATTTTGTGCGGCATTTATGGGCTTCTTCTTCTATTCGGTGTAGTGGGTCTTGGGGCAAGAAGGTGGAAGTTTGTGGGAATAAAATGAAAAAGTGGAATAAGGAGGTGTACTCAAAGGTTCATCATAGAATGGGTTGGCTTATTAAGCGTCTTAAGGTTGTTCGCAAAATGGTCCCGTCTCCGGCCGTTATTGAAGAATATCGGAGTGTGGAACATGAGCTTCGGGTTTTACGTGGTCAACAGGAGACGGCGGCGTGGCAGTGTTGTAGGCCCTTTGTGCTTCGGGATGGTGACAAAAATACGGCCTACTTCCATTCGAAGGCGTCTATGCGGAAAAAGAGGAATAAAATAAAATTTCTTTTGGATGATAGTGGGGTTAAACATTCTAGTATTGAGGGCATGACTTATGTTGTTACTAACTATTTTTCGTCCCTTTTTTCTAGGTCTCGTCCGGAGATTTCGATTGATGATGTCGGCTTTATTACTCCGCGGGTTTCTTTGTCTATGATTGATCACCTGATGCGCCCGTATCAAAGATCGGAAATTGAAGCGGCTCTTAGTGATATGCATCCTTGTAAATCGCCGGGGCCCGATGGGCTTCCGGGGTTATTTTACAAGACTTATTGGGATTTAGTGGGCAATGATATTTGTGATATTGTTCTTGATTTTTTAAACGGAGGAGTTATGCCAAAAGATTTGAATTACACTTATGTCACGCTTATTCCTAAAATTAAAAATCCGACTAAAATGACTGAATTACGACCTATTAGTTTATGCAATGTTTCTTACAAAATTATTTCTAAAGTAATTGCAAATAGGTTAAAGATTCTTCTTCCGGATATAATTGATGGCAATCAGAGTGCGTTTGTGCCGGGCCGTTTAATTTCTGACAATATTCTTCTTTCGTCCGAAATCTTTCATTATATGAGGCATAATCACGCTAAAAAAAGGGGGGTGATGGCGCTCAAATTGGACATGAGCAAGGCCTACGATAGAATTGAGTGGGACTACCTTGCTTGTGTCCTTATCCAAATGGGGTTTCCTGCTACGTGGATTGACCGGGTTATGCAATGTGTTACGACGGTAACATATTCTTTTTTGGTGAACGGGGTCCCTTCTGATGTTGTTGTACCAAAGAGGGGTCTTAGGCAGGGGGACCCATTGTCTCCTTATTTGTTTTTATTATGTGCGGAAGGGTTGGGCGAATTAATTAAAAAGGCGCAAAGTGAAAATTATATTCATGGTATTAATATTGCTAGGGGCGCTCCTATTGTTTCCCATTTATTTTTTGCTGACGATAGTTTAATTTTTGTTAGGGCCAATGCTCATGAGGCTAATGCGGTCTTGGAGATCCTCAAGAGTTATGAAAGACTATCCGGGCAAATGGTAAATCATGATAAGTGTGAGGTGTCCTTTAGCCACATGTTGAATCGAGATATTCGCCGAAATATTAGTTGTATTTTGGGCTTTTCCGAAGTTGAAAGACATGATAAATATTTGGGGCTTCCTACCACGTTTGATCGCTCAAAGAAAATTTCTTTTACTAGCATTCGGGATCGAATTTGGAAGAAACTGCAAGGTTGGAAGGAGAAATTATTGTCTAAAGCGGGCAAGGAAATCCTTATCAAATCTGTGGCTCAGTCGATTCCAACATATGCTATGAGCTGTTTTCAATTGCCGAGTTCCTTTTGTGACGAGATTGAGCGGATCATCCGCAATTTTTGGTGGGGCACGACAAATTCGGAGAGAGGAATTCCATGGAAATCTTGGAAAGATTTATGTCGTCCAAAATGTGAAGGGGGCATGGGATTTAGGGATATTAAAATTTTTAATTCCTCTCTTTTGGCTAAACAACTTTGGCGTCTTCATAGTTTCCCGCATTCTTTATTGGCAAGATCTCTCAAGGCGCGTTATTTTCCTAAAGGCTCGGTTTGGGATGCAAAGTTGGGTAATAATCCTAGTTATTCTTGGCGTAGTATTTGGGGTTCTCGGCCGCTGCTCAATCTTGGTGTCCGGTGGCGCGTCGGGAATGGTTCTTCTATTCGGGTTTGGCATGATGCTTGGGTTGGCGGGAGTGGAAGTGGCAAGATTATTTCTCCATGCCGTGTTCTTGATAAAGATGCTACAGTGGAGTCGCTTATTGATCATTCGACTCATTCTTGGCGTTTGGATATTTTGACCGATGTTTTTTATCCTATCGATGTGGAGCGTATTTCCAATATTCCGATTAGTATTTCCAATCGCCCGGATGAGAGGGTTTGGGTTGCTAGTGAGGATGGGTGTTTTCGTGTCCGTGATTTGTATGCTTTCGCTCTTCGGTCCAAGGTTGACACTTCGTGTTCATCGGGAAATGATATTTTATGGTCCAAAATTTGGAGGCTCAAGATTCATCCAAAAGCGAAGATTTTCTTTTGGCGGATGGTGTGGGATATTCTCCCCCATGGTGCTAATCTTAGTAAAAAGGGGATTGAGGGAGTCCTTAAGTGTGTGCGATGTGGGGAAGTCGAGAATAATTTTCATATATTCAGGGATTGTGAGTGGGTTTCCAAGTTTTGGGCCCAATTTGCTAATAGGCTGGATGCGTCCCATTTTGTATCCTTTAGGGACTGGATTGGTGCTGTTTTGGACCACAATTCGCAGGCCGAGAATGAGTTGTTCGGTATTTGTGCTTGGCAAGTGTGGCAAGCCCGCAATGACTTATGTTTTGAAAAGATTCATGTTACTCCCGAGTTATGTTTTAGTCGTGCGGTTGACTTATTGTCAGAATTTAAGGTGGCCAATAATTCTCCCTCTCATAGTAAATGTCCCCGAGATAAGGCGAAGTGGACCCCTCCTGTTTTGGGGTCTCTCAAGATTAATGTTGATGCGGCCGTTCAAGAAAAGGATAATCGGTTTGGGATTGGCCTCGTGGTTAGAGACGCTAGGGGTAAAGTTTTGATGTCGATGGCTAAGACATGTTGGCCGTTTATTTCCATTGAGAGGGCGGAGTTGGAAGCCTTTAAAACAGCCGTAAATTTGGTTCATGATCATAGATGGCGGTCCGTTTTGATCGAGGGAGATGCCCAATTGATTGTCGAGGCTTTAAATGGCAAGATATCTCGTGGTCTTCATTCGCAAGTCTTAGTCCAAAATATTCAAGATTTGGTTTCTTTGCATAAGGGCATTACTTTTTGTTTTTGCTTTAGGGAGATTAATCAGATTGCTCATCGCCTTGCTAGAAGGGCTGTGACAAGTATATGTGATAATGTTTGGGTCGATGGTGGTCCGCTTTGGATCTCTGACCTTGTATTTTCGGATTTTTCTGATTAATGATTTAGCCTCCCCATTGATATTCAAAAAAAAAAAAAATACTAGGTTGCTGTTTGATATGCTTAGGCTTAGTATATGATCATGGTTAAGTTTATTATTAAACGTATATGGGATTAGTTGTTGTTTATCACTTATGGTTGACTTAGATTCTTACAACTTCATAATATTTTGAAGTAATAAGGTTATTGTGTTTCTTAATTTATATCTAACTTTATAAGTTTCTTAATTTATTAATATGTTTATTAATGTTTTGTTCTGTTTTAATTTTTATTATACTTAATTTTGAAAACTTAAGTCATGTTTAACCACATGATTTTTGACAAGTTTTTAAAATTTAATTTATTAGAGTAATATGATTGCTTAAGAGTTTAGTAAATTATTTGTAATGATTTAATTTACTAGATATAATTGAACTTGTGTTAATCTCTAGCATGTTCACTTTATTTATTTTACTCTATATTTTAATTAAGTTTGTTTATAAAGTTTGCCATCATCAAAAAGGGGGAATTTGTTGGCACATTTGGTTTTGATGATAACTTAAATTTTTATAAACAAACAAATTGTGTTTGAGATTGTTTTGATAGGTCATGTATCCGATCATTAAAAGATCGTCGATGGAACCTTAAGAAGTTGTGAAAGAACATTGCTACTCTACGTCCTATAATAGAAGGTATAGAATAGTTCCAAGATTGGTCAAAATCGAAGAATGTTAAAACGGAGACAATGTAGTGTTCCCAGCACAACCGGTCAGAGAATTGGTCAACGGATATTAAGAAAATAATTTTTAGTTTTATTTTTCTTTTTATTTTGTTGTACGGATGAAAAAATAAGCAAGCACAAGGAATTAATTTGGTAATTAAATTAACTAACTCTTAAAATATTTAACCCTAAAATAACTCCCTAAAAATAGGATCTAATCTATTTTTAGCTAGAAGACAAAAATACTTGGAGTAACCCCCAAGTATCTTCACCCACTACTCCACGGTTCATGCCCACTAATCCCACATCATTAGATCATGGGTTTATGGAAAAACCTAATTATTGTGGATATATAAATGTTGTTAACCGGCACATGAGAACTTGGAGAAGAATAATTACGTAAAATCTATTCGAGTGCCCACAAACATTTCGTGAGATCAAGATCAAGAAAAGGGAAATATTAAATGTTCTTAATTGCTAATTAATTCCGAAAATATTTCCTTGTGCTATTCCTTGTTTTTTCATCCAATTTAGAGAATTTCCTTGTATGGTTTTTTTAGGAGTGTGTAATTTAGACTTTGGAAAGTCTAAAGGGGAAAAGTGAGAATTTATGTATAAGAGAGAAGAGAGAAACGAGAAGAAGGAACAAGAGAAGGAGAAGAGAAGGATAGGCCTAGAGAATAGAAGGAGGATAGAAGTTTTATATAATAAAAAATTGTAATTACATAAAATTAATAAGAGAAGTTGAAAATCCCTAGTGGGTCGTGGCTTTCTTTCTTTTAAGGCCAAGAAAGTTTACCACGTCAAATCTGTCTGTTTTTTTAGTTTCTCTATATTGCTTTGAGTATTTTTATTGTTAAAAATTCCGCAAGAAAAACAGGGCAAAAATACTCCTAGGGCAACACAACAATTCACCCCCCCTCTTGTTGCGTTCTATATCTCTAAGTGTTTCTACAAAAATAAACCAAACTAAAGTTATCTTAAGGTTTAGGGATGTCGGGCTATTATAAGAGTACCGGGACAAAAGCGAAAGAAACTCGGTGAGCGAGGTCTTGAATGCATTTTGTAGGCTATGTAATCAAAGCAAAGCCTATAGGTTCTACGTTATAGAACAAAATGACTATATTTCGATTCACTCGATAATAGAGTCAAGAGATGCAATATTTGATGAGAATAGATACTCATCAATTGGTAGACAAAGAAATCTACATATAAGTACCGATAATGATAATGTTGAAGATATTCAACAAGAAAATCCACATGAAGATGATGATGTTGATGAAAATCAACAAATCGTCATAGAAGATACTCCAATGGATGAGGAAGATATTCCTAGAAGGAGTAAGTGACAAAGAAAATCAAAGACTTTTGGTCCTGATTTTCATGTATATTTGGTAGAAGGTACTAGAATCGATATTCATTCTAGTGTTCCATATTTGTTAAATGTTGAAGGAGACCCATTGACATATAGCGATGCTATGGCTTCACAAGATAGTTCCGTTTGGAAAGAAGCGATTAATCATGAAATGGATTCCATCATGGGAAATATTACGTGGGTATTAGTTGATTTAACTCCATCTTGCAAACCGATTGGTTGCAAGTGGATCTTATGCAAGAAGATGAGAATTGATGGTACTATCGATAAGTTTAAGGCCCGTTTAGTGGCACAAAGCTTTAGATTAAAGCCTGGTATCAATCATTTTGATACATATGCACCAGTTGCAAGGACAACCACCATTCGTTATTGGTAGCCTTAGCTTTGATTCACAATCTAGTGATTCATCAAATGGACGCGGAAACAGCGTTTTTGTATGGTGAACTAGATGAAGAGGTTTATATGAAACAACCCCAAGGGTTTGTTTTGAAAGGACATGAGAACAAGGTTTGTAAACTTGTTAAGTCTTTATACAGACTAAAACAAGCACCGAAACAATGGCATCAAAAGTTTGATTAAACGATATTGTCCTTTGGATTCAAATTGAATTAAGCCGATAAGTGCGTTTATAGCAAGTTTGATGTGCAAGGCAATGAGGTCATTATTTTTCTCTACGTTGATGATATACTCATATTTGGTATTTATTTAGTACGGGTTCAAGATACAAAGGATTTTTTTGTCACTTTCATTCCAAATGAAGGATATGGGAGAGGCCGATGTGATCTTAGGTATAAAGATCATAAGAGACGGCAATGGCATTAAGTTAAGTAAAGTTCATTATATTGAGAAAGTACTTAAGAAATTCAATATGTTTGAAGAAACTCCAATGTCGACTCCTATGGATCAGCATGTCAAACTTCATAGACATGATAAGGAACCGGTTGCTCAATTAACATATTCAAAGATTATTGGGTCGCTAATGTATGCGATGACTTGTACGAGACCAGATATTACCTTTGCGGGAGCTAAATTGAGTGGATTTACTTGTAATCCAAGTCCGCATCGTTGGAAAGCGATTAAGAGAGTATTAAGATACTTAAAGGGTACCATGGAACGTGGTATCGTTTATAGTGGAGAACCTCCGATTTTGGAAGGTTATTCTGATGCAAGGTGGATCACAACTGAAGAAGATAATTCTTCGACAAGTGGTTGGGTGTTTGTTTATTGGGGAAGAGCCATATCTTGGTCTTCCAAGAAACAAACGTGCATTACTGATTCCACTATGGCTTCCGAGTTTATAGCGCTAGCGTCTGCAGGGATGGAACCGAATGGTTAAGGGATCTCATGTTTGAGATACCGATTTTACCAATGCCTATAGCACCGGTGGCAATTCATATTGATTGCAGAACAGCATTGGCAAAAGCTTATAGTCAAGTGTATAACTGTAAATCTCGTCATATTACTCTTAGGCACAGCCTAGTGCAAGGATATATCGTTAATGGAGTCCTAACTCTTGATTATGTGAACAATAGGTTCAATTTGGCTGATTTTTTTGCTAAAGCCATGCGTAGGGATTCAATTGAACAAGCGTCAACTGCAATCGGATTACGTTAACTAAAATTCAATAAGAAAGCCCAATTCACGCACAATTAACGTTGTGTCTGAATTCAATGTGGTGTAATTCATTTTGGATTTTGTAAGCAACAAGTTTTAATGACCATCGTTGCTTTGGACCGTGAATAGCGAGGTAGTCGTCATTTAAAGTTTTCATGGCCCGGAGTTGAAGAGCTCTTGGTGAATATCCATTCGCGGGGATATTTTATATGTAGTGAGAACCTACCTATATAAGCTTGAAGTTTGGCCACTTCAAGTAGTCAAGATTAACGTATTGACTATGATAAACTTATGAATAGATATGGACACAACCATTATAATGTGTCAAAAAATGACAAATATGTTATTTGTTCTATGTGTACTTCATCTTCGAATGATCAAATGTGTTATATGATTCAAATCTGCAGGGATATCATTATATCACGATCGTTTGTTAACTGTGTTGTACTAGTTGTTATTTCAATCCGTAGGGACATTAGCATTAATGCATGGAATGTGATTTTGAGATCAGTTTTAGAGAAAGAAAAAGAAATGTCCTAAAGGCTCTAAATGGGGGAGGATTGTTGAGATTTAGAGCATGTAGAACATTATCCAAGGCTTATATATATGTACAAAGGCATAGACTAAGCAAACACATAACAACGTACCAAACACAATGATGCTCGGACAGGTGCTCGTTCGAGCACTGGCTCGTGGGTCAGGCAATTTGCTACTGATCTTTCTGTTTGATGTTTTTGGTGTTTGCTCGTTCGAGCACTTTTAAAATTTGAGTCAGAAACTTTCTGGAAGCTATTTTATGAACTGCTCGTTCGAGCACCTATAGGGCTTGTTCGAGCACATTACAACAGTGTGTCTTTTCGTGAAACTAAGCTATGCTTCATGGAATAAAATGTTGTTATGAACGGATGTTTTATATCATTAATGTCTAGTACCACCAGATGTTGTTTGGATGGATCCATGTGATATTTCAACTCTATAAATAAGAGTGAGTGCATGGATATCAAATTACTTCTTCTTAGAATTAAAATTCTATCATCTTTCTCTCTTTTTGCAGCGGTATTGGTGATCTCGTGATGTCCCCCACAAGCGTAAGAATGGTAGTTAGCTAACACCTTGGGGACTTCTTCCTCAGTTATACAATGGCGGACGACACCATCTGCGTGGAGATGGAAGAGATATGGATCATCCCATAAGAAATTACCAACTTTCCCAAAAAATGTCTTCTTCATAGCCCTAGACTCAAACTCGAGTAGCTCCCTACAAGCCAAGAAGTTGGCAGTGTCAGCAAACCATGGAGCCTTCCCAACAACTAAAGCCATCATCAAGGTATCCTCAATTAACTCGTCTCGTATAGGCGAAGAGTCGTGGGGGAATGTCGGTAGGCGAGACAAGTGATCTGTAACTACATTTTTTGTTTCCTTTCTGTCTTGCATCTCAAAATCATATTCTTGTAGTAATAGCACCCAACAGAGAAACCTCGGCTTTGCATCTTTCTTCAACATTAAAAACTTCAATGCCAAGTGATCCGCGTATACAACAACCTTATGAGATATTGGCGTAGTTTCTCAAAAGCATAAACAACCTCCAACATCGCCTTCTCAGTAGTGGTGTAGTTCCTTTGCGCTTGATCTAGTGTCTTGCTAAGGTAGCATGTGACGTGATGCTTACCTTCCTTCTTTTGTCCAAGCACTGCACCTATAGATCATCACTGGCATCGCACATTAGTTCGAAAGGAAAGCTCCAGTCACGAACTTGCACGATAGGGGAAGAGGTCAAGGCTTACTTCAAATGATTGAAGGCATCGAGGCAACGTTCATCAAAGAGAAATTCAGCTTCTTTTTGGAGCAATTCATTCAAACAATTGGCAATAGTTAAAAATCCTTTGATGAGACGTCTGTAGAATCCCGCATGCCCAAGGAAAGACCTAACTTCTGTGACTGTGGTGGGTTAGGGGAGGTTTCTTATAACATCAATCTTGGCGGGATTTACCTCGATGTCGCGAGAAGACACTTTATGGCCAAGAACTATTCCCTCTTGCATCATAAATTGGCACTTCTCCCAATTCAAGACGAGGTTCGTCTCTTGACACATTCGCAAAACGTTTTCAAGGTGAACCAAACAGGTATCAAAAGACGAGCCTCCCACTAGAAAGATCAACCATGAAAATCTGCGTAAAATCCTCCAACATATCAGAAAAGATAGAAGACATGCACCTTTGGAAGGTAGATGGTGCATTACACAATCCAAAGGGCATCTATCTATAGGCAAAGTCCCAAAAGGACAAGTAAATGTTGTCTTTTGTCGGTCATCTGGGTGGATGGGTATTTGAAAGAATCCCGAATAACCATCTTAAAAGCAAAAATACTTGTGCCTTGCTAATCTCTTAAGCATCTCATCAATGAATGGCAAATGGAAATGATCCTTCCTTGTGGCTTTGTTTAGCCAATGGAAATCAATGCAAACTCTCCATCTAGTGGTGGTTCTAGTGGGGATCATTTCACCCTTGTCATTCTCGATGATGGTCATTCCTCACTTCTTATGAACCACATGAACAGGGCTAACCCGCATAATGTCAGAAATCGAGTAGATGATGCCGGCCTTGAGGAGTTTAAGATTTCTTCTTTAACCACCTCTTTCATGTTAGGGTTCAACCTTCTTTGAGGTTCAATAGAGGATAAATGCTCATCATCCAACTAGATCATATGCATGACAAGCCTCAGACTAATCCCTTTTATATCGTCAAGTGAGTACCCTATGACACTTCTATATTTGTAAAACAAGCAAGTTTTCCAAAAGAGTGTCATCAAGCTTAGAACTCACAATGACGGGCTTGTTCCCATCGGCATCAAAATAAGCATATTTAAGACTAGGGGGTAAGGGTTTCAAACTAACCTTGCAGGGAGGCATAGAACTCTCCCCCTCATCATCATTACCCTCCTTAGCTGCATAAATTTGCTCAAATTTATTGTGGTCGCTTGTCCATCCCTCGGTCTCATCCTCATAATGCTCTTCCCGTGCATACCCTTCACAAACCTCCTCATCACTAAATGAAAACTCTTCCTCCCTTAATTATCCAACACTAACCTCTCTTCGAAACTCCTCATAGTCCCCATCCATGCTCTCAATTCGGTTAACTTGTTCCACCATCGACTTTCTCATGAATGGAGAGATTTTGAAGACCACCTTCCTTTGAGCTACCTCCACAGTTATGGTATCATCATGAAAATTTATCACAGCTCTAAGGGTCTTCAAGACGAATCTCCCTAAGATAAGAGGAGTGTAACGGTCCTCTTCAATATCCATGACCTCAAAATCACAAGGAACCACAAGATCGCCCACTTCAATAGGGACATCATCGAGCACTCCACATGGTAATTTTATGCTTATATCCACCAATTGAATCATTTTCCTTAAGGATCTTAGGCTTAAGGGTAGCCTCTTGGCGATAGATAGCGGCATCAAACTAATAGAGGCTCCTAGATCGGCAAGCGCTCTTTTAGGCTCCAAATTTTCCAACTTCACCAACAGATTGTAGGGAACGGGATATCTCTCTTTTTTGGGCATACTCCCTTATAGAATAGTGCTCACTTGATGGGAAAGATTTATCAACTCTTCTTCAAGCTTCTTCTTGTTAGAAAGCAAATTTTTCATGAACTTGGCATACTTAAGTATTTGTGCGATCGCATCTAAAAATGGGATCTTCATTTCTATCTTTTGCAAATGCTCTAAGAACTTCTTGAATTTCTCATTTAATTGCTTCTCCACTCTCCTTTAGGGGAATGGTAGTGGAGGAGCATACAATCGCTCAAGCCTTTTTCTTTCTTCAATCCTCGCTTTTCTTTTCGCTCCAAGATCTCTTACTCTTTCACTTTCATCTTTCTCCTCCTCCACATTGTGCTCCTAAGGCTCTTCCCTTAGGCCATCTCCTCTCACCTCTTATTCATGTTCCCCATCAAATCCATTTGTACTCCCCCTTTCTTCTAACATAACCGACGTCCCTTCATATTGAGTTCCTGATCTTAAATGGATGGCTTTAGCGGTATGATGGTTTGGAGTAGGATTTGGTGGTGGAGGTTGAGTAGTTGTGTTAGGTTGAGGGTGAGGTGGAAATAGTAAAGGTGGAGAAGGTGTTGCCATCTTGAGACTCCAACAATTTTTGTTGTGTCTGAAGCTGTTGCATTTGTTGCATGAGTGTTTGGTTGATTTGAACAAGAGTGCTCATCTGAGATGCTAAGAATTCACTGCTTGTTGTTTGAACTTGATGTGATTGGAGGTTTCCGAATGAAGATTGTGTAGGCAGGAGAGGAAGATTTGCATTGCCTCTAGCCCTTGATGAAATCTCGGGGGTCTAATTGAGTTAGGTCTAGATCCCCTCCCACTTGGTTGGTTCCCGTGAGGCCCTTGGGGGTTGTATCCACTTTGGTTCCCTTGGTTATATCCTAAATTAAAGTTTTCTTGAATGCCATTGGGTTTGAAGGGAGGTTTAGAGGAGGGGTTGTTGAAGAAACTCTGCTGACTATACCCATGACCTTGATTGTTGTACCCCGCAGCTGCTACATTCTCTGGATTATACACATACCCATCATAATTCATCACCGGAGCGTCTTGGTTGTAAGACCCATATCCCACCATCGCTACATGCTCGGAGAGTGTACGCCCGTAATACGAGGTATAATGGTTGGTTCCTCCGCAAATGGCAAAAGCAAAATGTTTTTTACGAGCGGATGAGACATTAGAACCACTAGCGGCGAGGTTTAGCTTGGATAGCTTTTTGTCTAAAATCGCTTCAATTTTAGCACTGATGGTGTCTAGGTTGCTTGTACCGGTCATCCCTCTAGGATACCCTTTGCTTCTCACTCCACCCCAATAATTGTTCTTGGCAACATCCTCAATCCTGGCTCCTACTTAATTGCAAGGAATTTTAGAGAGTTGACCGCCCACTGCCGTGTCTAGAAGTGCCTCGGTGGAGTCATATAAGCCATCATAGAAAAATGTGTTACGATGGTTCTCCCCATACTCATGGTGGGGGCAAGCTCTTATCATCCTCTTGAACCTATTCCAATTAGCTATTAGGTTTTCCTCATCATCTTGTGTGAAGGCGGTAATTTTCTTCCGCCAATCTTGTTCTAACGGTTGGGTAGATACTCTCCAAGAAAGCATTTTTCAGTTGGCCCCAGGTAGTGATAGAATTTGACTCTACAATCGTACCAATCTTTGGCATCACCCGCCAAACCCAATCGGAAGACATGTAGCTTGACATAGTCGGGATTGTCGGGACATTGCGAACCTAATCCACAAGTCTTTGAGAATGTATCAAGGTGTTTGAGCGGGCACTCATTCTTCAACTTACTAAATGGTTTATCCTTCACCATTCGTGTGTACTTAAGGCATATGTGGAACGGGGTCGCGGCCACAAGATGTACCAACCCTCTATGGAACTCTTAGGACCTAGGTGTCCCGAATTGGCCGAACAATTGATGCTCGTCGGCCATCTCAGCAGCAGGAGGATTAGAAGGTGGTTGTGGGGTAGGTCTTTATATGCGTTGGACCTCAAGATCAAACGACACTAACGGTTGATTGGACCTGCGCGTGCCATATTGCATGCAAACACCACTGCCAACCACACGTAAGAATTGACAAGCAAAGAATAATTGACAAAATAAAGAAAACTATATCTAGATCTATACTATCCTAAGTATAACGTCTTTTCCCAAACAACGGCGCCATTTTGATAACCGCTTTTAAGGTCGTACGTTAAAGATCCGGTTATACAAACTATATTTATAGCACCCTAACACTACACACGTCTAGCAGAGGTAGGGGGCCAAACCACACGGACAAAGCTAGTCAAACATAAGATTTCAAAAATAAGGGTTTTAATGGGTTTAGGTGAATAAAACTAAGTTAAAACTCGGATTGCGTATAAAGTCACAACTAGTATGAATCAAGAAGAGGGAAGACGGGAGTGATTGACTCCACCCTAGAGAGGTACCACAAACACTCATGCATTATGGCTTTGAGTTGGCAACCATCAATCATCAATGGATTCAACAATGAGAGGAAGTTGATGGTTCTTAGACTAATTGCACGATCTATAATCGCCCTATGTCTCCCTGGGAGTGGCAGGACAAGATTCAAAGTGAATCACTATGTTGATTGAATAGGTTTCAAGTAAACCCTAACTCATGAACAAGGGTTCCAAACCCTAAGGGAATCACTCACACATTATGGATGGAAAACTAAACACAATATTCCACAAGAGCAAGTAGTTAGACATGATAGACTTCCATATATACAATAAAAGCAATAATAGGCAATAATAATGAAAACAAAGAAATCAAGAACATAAAAGTATCAACTCTGTGCTAGATATTCAAGCAAAACCCTATAAACAATCACCACAAAGAGGAAGAAATCATAAATAGCATTAAAAACTAACTAACAACAAAATTAAATGGCCATTGAAATAATAAAGAGAAAGATACACACTACCATAAATGAAGTCTCAAAATGTGTATAAGATAGCATCCATAAGAGTAACAAAGAAATACATCCAAAAGCTAATAACTTGATTGATTGAAGAAGAACAAGAAGATAGAGAAGTAAAAGGTAGGATTTGAAAACAAGAACAAGGAAAGCTTTAAAGATTAATCTACTCTAGAAATGTTTAGGGTTAAAAGCTAGATATCCTTTAGAGCTACAGGAATTGGGTATATATACCCCGGATATTAAAAGTACTACGAAATTACAAAAGAGCCCTCGAAGGCTAGAATAAAAATCGAATCAATAGCGTAGAAAATAGCCACATTCGCCCAAATGCACTTAAGCCATTCACCCTAATGTATGCTATTCGCCCGAATGTTTGTCTTCGCCCGAATAGTCTTGGGCTCCATTCGCCTGAATGTGCTGGGCTATTCGCCTGAATGTTTGTCTTCGCCCGAATAGTCTTGTATTCGGCATTTTTAGTAAGTTGTGAAGAACTCTGGAAGTGTGTTGGATTCCCATTCGCTCGAATGGGAGTCTATATTCGGCCAAATGGACCTTGTGTTCCTTCTTTGCAACTTTAGCACCTTCTTTCAACTCTACCAACATTGTCAGGGTCGTGGGATAGTCTTGACTTGTCACTCGAAAGCTCCGAGAATGACATCTTAGCCTCGAACTCACGCCAATTTCCCTTGAGATCTCAAAAAATCACCTAAACAATCTCAAAACACTCGACCACAGATCAAGGAGAATTCAAACGTGAAATATATAGAATGTAAGCAAAATGGCGAGATTTGACACCAAAAATGGGGCGAACATGCTCTAAAACAAGCACATTATGATGCTATCCAAAAATGGTCTATATGGTGAGACATGTATGGGTTCTACTGGTTCTTGTGAGCTTGTTATTCTTTACAAGAAAAGAAGGGTTAGCTTCAAGATGGCTGTGAATTGAACATGTTCTCTCGGTTATAGTCACTCGGTGATTTGAAGTCTTTTCTTGATTCCATCACATGGTATCCATAGGTGTTTGTTTACTTTGAAGAAAGTGCGGGTTTACTTCTTGGACCATAGTGATAAGATCTTTAGGGTGTTCAAGGGTTGGAATATTATGGCAAAGAAGGAAACTAGGGAGCAAAGGGGATTTGGTGGATTGATGAGATGTGGATGGATAGTAAGAATAGTTATGGCTCACTATTCGTTGTGGTTACAAATGAGATTATGCGAGATGTTGAATGCCAAAATGGTGAAGTTGGTTCTTCAAGAATACTTCGAAGTATGGTTCCTTGGTGACATGGCTTATGCTTGTATGAGAAACGGTTTTGAGTTACGAATTAAGAAGGGTGTCTTAGGATACTCGGGGAGGGTCAAGGGGCACTTGTTGTGGAATTCTCGCACGACAAAATTCATGTTTATAATTGCCTTTGTAGAGTTTGCTAATGTCCAGGCTTGTAGTTCTTCTAGCGCCAAGAAGAAGGTAGAGGTCGATACCGGCATGAGTAAAAATGCGGCCATTACGTCGCGTTGCGGCCGTTTCGTAACGGGATTTCACTTCACCGTTACAAGATACCGCGTTTTGTAACGATGTTTCAAAAAGTGGCGCATCAACACGTGAATCTCGAAAATCACGGGCGAGATTCGCAAAAACTTTTCAGAAATCAAATCAAAAAAAATCACGGGTAGTAAGAATAGTTATGGTGGATTGATGAGATGTGGATGGATAGTAATAATAGTTATGGATCACTATTCGTTGTGGTTACAAATGAGATTAGGCGAGATGTTGAATGCCAAAGTGGTGAAGTTGGTGCTTCAAGAATACTCCAGAGTATGGTTCCTTGGTGACATGGCTTATGCTTGTATGAGAAACAGTTTTGAGTTACGAGTTAAGAAGGGTGTCTTCTTGGGAATCTCGGGGAGGATCAAGGGGTACTTGTTGTGGAATTCTCACACGACAAAATTCATGTTTCTAATTGCGTTTGTAGAGTTTGGTAATCTCCAGGCTCGTAATTCTTCTAGCGCCAAGAAGAGGGTAGAGGTCGATACTGGCATTAAGTAAAAATGCGGCCGTTACGTTGCGTTGCGGCCGTTTCGTAACATGATTTCACTTCACCGTTACGAGATACCGCGTTTTGTAACGGTGTATCAAAAAGAGGCACATCAACACGAGAATCTGGGAAATCATGGGCGAGATTCACAAAAACTTTTCAGAAATAAAATAAAAAAAAAATCACGGGTACACAATAATGTTTACTTTTCAAAATCCTATCTTCAACCATGTTCAATAATGCTAAGTTCCTCTATATATTTAACCCCATACTAGCCCAAAAACATCCACATAAAACAATTGAGCAAAAAAACATAAAAATAAGTTGAAAAGTTGATAACTTACAAAATCTGACATTTACTTCATTTTTTTTTTTTTTTGCTGAAAAACATCGATTCAAGCTTGATATTTTAAATTGATTTTCGAGAAACTCTAAACCCATCTTCAAGAAGCTAAATTTAAGGTGTGGATTCTGTTTTTCATTATTGAAGAAGTTGCTTTCGATTTTTTTTTTTTTTTTTTTTTGCATAATACAATTGATGGTGGAACTTGGAAGCGTGGAGCCATGAATGTCGTAAACACTGAACACGGAAGATGTTGATGATGAACTTTAAAGATGGAAGATTATAATTTTTTTTTACTCAAGCAGTCAAGCTTGGAAATGATGAAATTTTTTGCACTTCTCAATAAAGTGATTTACTGATTTTACTTTACTGAAAATGTGAAATGATATTGCATTGTTGCTGAATTCACACGCCAGCACCACACCCACATGCAAATTGTACTGATTTGTCAAATGGTCCAAGTTGTTTACACAGTACAATGACATTTGCTTTTAATTTTTTTTTTCTTTTTTTTTTGAAACATTGGTCTTAATATTTTCAATTTCAATTAATTAATGTAATGTAGTACAACTTTATTAATTTTAATTTCTTTATCCCACTAAATTTATCTTAAAAAATTAATTTATTATCAATCTCACCCTATCTCTTTATTTTATGTGCGGATGCTTTCTCCACCTTAATAAAACAGAGGATGCACAACAATGAGCTCCATGGTGTTCGAATCTGCAGAGGAGCATCTTCTATTTCTCACCTCTTTTTTGCATATGATAGTATACTTTTTGCTAGAGCCACTGTCCGAGAAAGCTTCCAGGTTGCTAATGTCATTAGCATATATGACAGAGCTTCGGGCCAAAGAGTAAATTTAAATAAGACAGAAATAGCTTTTAGCAAGGGTATACCACAACATACAAGGCAGGACATCATTGCAAGCCTTAATGTTCGTGAGGTAGAGCAGCATTCAAAGTATCTGGGCCTTCCAACCATTATTGGTAGATCTAAGAAAGCCATATTCTTAGCCTTGAAGGAGCGGATTTGGAAGAAGATGCAAGGGTGGAAGGAGCGGTTGTTGTCTCGAGCGGGGAAGGAGGTTCTATTAAAAGCGGTGGTACAAGCAATCCCAACATATATGATGAGCATTTTCAAACTTCCTGACAACCTTCTTGATGAGGATACACTCGATGATGGCAAATTTTTGGTGGGGGTCGACAAATGAAAACAAGAAGATACATTGACATAGTTGGGTGAGCATGTGAGTGCCAAAGAGTCAAGGAGGGATGGGATTCCGGGATCTAAAATGCTTTAATCAAGCGTTGCTCGCGAAACAGGCGTTGCGTGTTCATGAAGGAGCAAACCCATTGGTGGGCTCGATCTTTAAAGCCCGCTATTACAAACACAACGACTTTCTTGAGGCTTTGCGGGGATATGATCCAAGCTTCGCGTGGAGGAGTATATGGGGTGCGAAATCGCTTTTACTTGAAGGCTTATGTTGGAGAGTTGGGAACAGATGGTCCATTAAAGCATTGCATGATAAATTGGTGCAGATTGATGGACACCTACGAGCACCGGAGACACGAGCCCACCAACCGCACGACATGATGGTAGGTGAGCTTATAGACCAGGAGTCGATGCATTGGCATGTTGATCAAGTACGGGACATTTTTTAGCAGGTCTCTGCAGAGGCGATCTTGGCTATTCCTTTGAGTAAATGGGACTGTGCAGACACTCTTTATTGGTGGCACAATAGGAATGGAAGATACTCAGTAAGATCGGGATATTGGTTAGCTAGGTCTATGCACCCAAGGCTAGCGGTGGACACAAATCTTAATGATGAGCATAGGGTGTGGAAGAAGATTTGGAACCTCAATGGCCCACCAAATCTCAAACACCTGTTATGGCGAGGGTGCAAAAATTCTCTTCCTGTTAATGATGTTCGTAAACGAAGACATTTGGCTGAGTCTGAGTTGTGCACGAGATGCTCGATGACTGCAAAGACCCTACACCATGCGATTTTCAAATGCCCAGCACATCAAAATATGTGGTTAGCACATCTATGTCAGAAACTGATCACTGATGCTCCACGTGACAGTTTCATGGCTCTTATCCAGTGGCTCTTTACACATGCCTCAGGAGAGGAGATCATTTTGGTGTGTGCATCTGTTTGGGCATGCTGGTACAGCAGGAACATGGCTATTTTCGAAGGAAAATCAATGGACATTAAGCAACTATCAATAGCCTTCATTAAGATGGTCCATGAATACCAACAATACACACAGCGGGTCATTCAATGCAAGGCTCCAACGAACCAATCTCAAGAGAAGTGGCGAATTCCTAGTAGAGGTTGGGTGAAGATAAATTTTGATGCTCATATCCACCCTGCGCAAAAACGATGCTTTGGGATAGTACTTAGAGACGATGAGGGAAAGGTATTTCTCACTGTGACAAAAGCGGTGCAGGCTTCATGGTCAGTGGAAGAAACCGAAGCTGCAGTTGCGCTTTATGGGCTTGAAGTGGCTCACCGCTAGGGATTTAACCATGTTCACTTAGAAGGGGATGCAATATCTGTGGTCAATGCTATATCATCACAGCAACTAGGTCTCGCTCCAATCCATCTTACCTATGATAATATTTCTGTTATTAGATCTCTTTTTACTAGCTTTTTTTGTACTCATGTTAGACGGTGTGGCAATACTGTAGCTCACCTTGTTGCTAGGATTGATACGGACTCTCACGAGGAGAAGATTTGTATGCACCCAATCCCCCAAAGCATTCAAAATTTGGCGGATCTTGATCTGATATAATCCTCTAGGTGAATTTCAAAAAAGAAAAAAATTAAAAATTTTAAATTTAAATGACAACTACTGAATTTGTCTTTTATTTTAATTAATTGTCTTAACAATTATTTATTATATTATTTATGTCATTATATTCTTTAATACTCATTATTAGGGATGGAAATGGGTCGGACTCGGCTCGGACTATCCACCCTCCGAGTTTGCTCCGAATAGATCTCGGACTATTTTTTTCAGTCCACCTCCACTCGAAGTCGGAGTATGCATACTCCAACATTGCTCCGACTCGGACTCTCGGACATCCGGCGGACTTCGGTTTATTATGAAGATTTATATTTATCGATATTACATTTATGATTTTAAAGCACAAAAAAACTAATATAGATTAGTCTTCAAATTCAACTTTAGTAAGAAATATTAGTCTTGCAATTACAATAAGTCAATAAACAAAATAGTCCTTAGTTCCCTAAAATTACATTAACAAACATTTTTTTTAAATGACATTAAAAATTACATAAATGATGAAGTCTTCAATTCTTTATGCTTAACATTACAACATCATTCTTCTTCTATAGCTTCTACATCCTCGTCTTCAAAAATCGGGGCATATTGAAGGGGATTTGCTTTAGCGTCTACAAATTAGAAATAACAAGATTAATAAATAATATAATTATATAATTTCTTAATTGTACGTACTGATGTAAAAAAATTAAGTACCTTTGAATTCCATATTACATTAAATTCAAAAACACAACAATTATATACTACTTTATTAAAATCAACATCTTTATCAAACAACAAAGTAAACAAAATAAACAACAATATCTTAAAATGAAAAACCTACAACAAAATCAACATAATCAACAAAATAAACAACAATATCTTAAAATCAAAACCCTAACAAAATCAACATCTTTATTAAACAACAAAATATACAAAATTAAAATCAACAAAATCAACAACAAAATCAACAAAAAAATCAATATACTACATTATCATCAACAACAAAATGGAAATCAGGAAATGGAATCACTTGGAAATAGTTGGAACGGAGTTGTAATGGAGTTCCGTGCGATGGCCGGTGGGGTTCGTTCGGAGTTGGGTAGTGCCGTCAATGGCAAATTGAATCAATTAGAAATAGTTGGAATGGAGTTGTAATGGAGTACTTGGGTAGCCGTCACTCAATGGAATGCTCAATGGCTTGGCAAATGGAAATCAGGAAATGGAATTAGGTCTTAGGGTTTTTTATTATTCTTAATTTTTATGTTAAAATAAATCGAGGGCTAAGATTAAAACAATGTTGAACTCAATGGTAAGAATCCAAAATTCATGTGACATTCATAGTTGTATGTGATTGGTTATTCAATGTTTGTAAGGATTGATGAGGTGGACAATATCAAAACCATTCATTCATCCACATTATATTCATCAATGGCTTAAATTTTATTAATGGTAAAATACAATTTTAATTTCTTAAAAAAACTAATTAGCAAGAAAATTGAATAAGAATTATGTACAATTATGAGGTTATTAGTGGTTTAAATATAATTAAATAAAATTAAATTCATTATTAGTTAGTGGTTTAATTTTGTTTTATTCATAATTTTTGATAACTTACAATTTAATCTCACTTACAATTTAACAACATAGTTTCAAGTCTATATAACTATATTAGACAAGTTCCAACTTCCATTAAATCTTTATCAAACAATCGATTAAGTATCTAATTCATTAATATTAATTAGTATATAAAGTAATACTATATTTCTAATAATTTATTTTAGTTAGTTTTAGGTTTTATTATACTTAAATAACTTCAAAAGTCAAAACTATGTAAGACTTTAAGTATTAGAAATATAGTATTAGTCTATTAGAATTATAGTATTAGTCACATTAGAAATATCGTATTAGTCTGTTAGAAATATAAGTATAATCAAAACAATCAATTAAACTATTATAGACTAATAATATATTTATAAAAGTTTATTTTAGTTTGTTTTAGATTTAATTATACTATAATAACTTCAAAAGTTAAAACTATGTAAGACTGTAAGTCTATAATAATCTAATCGATTGTTTTGATAAGTTTCAATCATTCAACTTGATTAAATTTACAATATTCAATCTCTCTTACAATGTGATTAATCAGTCACTCATGAGTCATGACTCATATAGTCAGATGTCAAATTTGCAATTTTGCTTAGAATAAACTTATTTTCATATAAAATGTAAAATTTTCAAAATATAAAAATGCTTGAAATTAAAATTTGAGTCGGATGTCGAGTCGAGTCGGAGTCGGAGTCGGTCGGATTGTCGGATTTTTTTTTTGCAGTCCGACTCTGGCCCGACTCTAGCTCGGAGCCAGATTGTATAATCGGAGTCGGAGTCTGATTTTTTCTAACTCGGAGTCGAATCGGATAAAAAACCTCGGGTCAAGTCGGATCAGGAGCGGATTCAGGCTGAATTGCCATCCTTACACATTATTTGTCTTAGCAAGTATAATGGCCCTGAATGGAGAGGACATCGGATGGAGGTTCGGTAAAGTAGTTGACGGTAGTAAACGCAAAATTAAATGTAGATTTTGTGGGAAAATAATTAATGGGAGAATAACCAGATTAAAACAACATTTGGCTCACAAGAAAGGTGATGTTGCTCCGTGTAGCAACGTTTCAAGTGAAGTAAGGAAAGATATGATGGCACTCTTAACAAATTATAGAGACACTAAAAGAGATAAACAATGAATGGAAAGGGGACTTGAAGAAGACTTATCAAAATCTATGCGACGTGCTGGTGACGAAAGTGACGAGGACGATGAGGATGATAGAGAAATGCAATATGCTCGACAACTTAGTTGATTCGAGCATGAGTTCGAGTATCAAAAGGAGTCTTATAGAGGACGACAAGGTAATTACTATGATGTAGGGGGCAGTAGCTACAATCCAACCCCTCATTTAACCTCAATGAACCGATCTGCTTCTGTTCGAGATGTTGCTTATGCCAAAAGTGGAAGACATGAGTTTTCTAATCCCGCGATTAGATTACGTGCACGTGAGACTGAATTGGAAAAAGACAATCAAATGAAAAAGTAAACAAAACTGTCCACTAGTATGGTCAAAAAAGCAAAGAAGAAGTTACTAAAAGCTTTTGGAAGTTGGTTTAATGACACCAATACTCCATTCAAAGCAATTGAATCTCCTTTTTTTTTTTTTGAAAATTAGGAAAATTTTATTAAAAGAAACGGAACGGAAACAACACCAACACTGAGACAAAGGAACCCCACAACCTTCGGCATAAAAAAACTCCGTGAGGAAAAAAGCCATCGGAAGAGGGGGCTAAGACTCAGGCCACCCATGAACAGCATAGGAGTGGACTATGCATTATCGATAGTTTCTAAAAATCCAAACAAATACACCAAAAAGCTAGAATAAAAAAGCTAGTAAAAAAACACCATGAAGCGACAACCCTTTTTTCACACCAAAAGCACTGCTGGAACTGCACCACCCTGACGATCCACCACTTACAGCTTATCACAAGGCATTCACCACCACGTCGAAACATCGCCAGATCGAGGATCAAAAAAACCAAGGCATAATAGGCCAGACTTAACAGCGGGCCGGTCACAGCACACCATAAAAATCGGCAGAATCACCACAAAAATGCACAAAAAGCTCCCACACCAAGAAGGGAAATTAGATAAAGCCCACCAAAGCACAAGGCAAGAACAGCATTGGAGGCTAACCCACAATCTACCAAGATGGCCCGCAAGCAAAAAATACCATAAAACAACCACCGAAAAGAAACATCACCAGAAACTCATCACAAAACCGTGAAAAGAACCATCAGATACCCTACCTACCATCCTACTCGTAGCACAAACACCAAACAAGACCCCAAAACAACACCAGAGACATCAGAAAAACAACACTTAGCTGCAAACAGAAGCATAAATGCAGAAGCTAAGGCTTAAAACCGAGACAATCAGCACAACTAGACCAGCGAAGCCAAGTTCAAAAGTCAGAAACACCAAGATCACAGGACATCAAGGACAAAATCCCCAATAGCAGGGACCCCCACCACCAAACAACACCACACCAACAGAGACCGATAATCAACCCAACGCGGGGTTCCTCTCGTCCATTGCCAAGAACCTTTTAGACTTTCTCAACGCCGACACGACTGCACCTTCATCATCAGCTTTGATCCCCAAGGATGTTGCTAAATTCCACGTTTCGATAGCCTCACCACAGTTTTTGGCTGGGGTCGAGGGAACATAAATTGGATCAGGAAGCGACAAGGCCAATTTCTTCGGTCTTCCCCTTAGTTTTTTTGTTTTGGCACCCCTCGTCGAAAAAGAGTTATTGCTAAGAGGGTCTTCATTATAAGAGGGCAGAGAGTAATCTTCTGTAGGGTTAATAGAGCACTCCAAAGCCATAGGGTCAAAACGTGGACACCCATTAAGAATGTCAGGGCATGAGCCTAAGAAAACAGTACCTATATCACATAAGATGTGTTCACCATCACCACCCTCAGAAGCTTCATGGTCATCGTCAATCCTGATATTAACACCCTCACCTTCCTGGACATATCCCTCCAACATATTTTGTTCAACAAAGTCTCTCATACCATAATCCACCTTGTCATACTCAACATCTTCACACACTCTAACCTGCTGCACAATCTGATTGGTATTTTGTAGCGTAGCTCGACATTCTGCATCTACAAACTGGTCCGCTATAGAAGCTTCCTTCTCCAGATTTTGCAAGTCCCCACATTTATCCTTGTCAACGAGCATCGTTATTTGTTCAAGCACTTTACTAAACGAAGGGCATATATAGTCATTCTTTCTCATTTCGACATGCTGTTTGTTTTTATCTAATTTCTCACACCCATTTGCTTGATTAGATTTGAAACCCACTGCATGACCCAATTCTTCTAGCCTTTCATGAATGGACATCCCACTACTCTCCTTTTCATCATCTTTCTCATCCATGACCTCAAAAATTTTTTGTCTTCTACAAGGGCAAATCGACACCTCTCTTACCCAAACATCGCAATGTCCCTTTTCCCATTCCAGCCGCACACACGCATCAATAATTTCCTGTGCCTTAGTTTCCACCATTATCAGTGCATAAGTTAAGCTGGGTACACCATAGTAATCATGATCAATATGCATGGTCTTACCCCATTGTTCCCCAATCATCCTGAGGTTATCCGGTGTCCAACAAATAGGGTCTATCCCACTACATTCAAGCCAAGTTATTCTAGATGGGTTACTATCACACTCCGACCATCGGCGAACGTCGACAAACAAAGACCATAGTTGCGAGTTACCTTGTAAAGCATTTAGCCTCTCCTTTTCATCATCAATGAACAAAACATATTTAGAAGGGGATAAAGATAACATACAAGTAATGGGTAAGCCTGTTTCCTCGACCATGGAAGCAACCTGTTTTGGGTCTTTGAATTCATCCAGTTGCACCACCACTGCACAATCTAAAGTATTCATCATAGTTGGGTTTTCTACAGCTCGTATCCTCCTCCTTCTCTTATCACTGTGGTTCTTCTCATCCATTCGACTTTGGTGTGCCAACTCCCGTGTTTCTCCCTTTTCAACAACTCGTATTTGACAGTTCGTATCCGCCGTCGTACTCAAAGCTTTGTTTTTGCTCAGAAGCACTTCAGAGTATCGCCTGCTATCTCGTAACGCCGGGTTTGTAATGGTCCTTTGTTTTGGTTTCGAAGCTTCCACCGGTGGAGTATTCTTTGAGATTAACCTTCCTCCTCTTTCATATTTAGCCATAGCAACCTTCATCATTTTGCCTTTTACCAACCGACCATCAAGATGTTTAATGGCAGAGAAGGCATCGGCTTTTCTACCGTACCTCACAAAAGCAAAACCATCCTTGCTGCTTTTTCTGATCTTTTTAGAAATATAAATGTCTTCCACCCTCCCATATTCTGCAAAAGTGTCTAACAGCCATTCTCGAGCCATGCCGTGGTGTAAACCGTCCACAAAGAGAGTTGTTGGCGTTTTAAAAAATCGACCACCATCCGACCGCAGCGGCTCCCGAGGCACACCCCTCCAAGGGAGGCGTGCAAGCCCTCGATGGTCGTGTCAGGAGTCAGATAAAGGTCCTTGACGTGAAGAAGGGACGCCATAGCCACCAGCTGTGGTGGAGGTATTGTGCTGTAGACGTTGGGCATGGGTATTTTGAAATTTAAAATTATTTGCAGGGGTGGAGGTACACTGTTGCAGCCGACTGTTTTTCTCAAAAGTTGCAAAAACTCTTCTATTCCCAGTTGCACCGCCACTCCTGCCAGCTACACAATCTATTCGAATTCCCCTAGTATTTGCAAAAATTTCGCTGGACCCTCTCTCTCTAACATTTCTCTCAACGAATCCCCTTATGGAAACAATAAGGGAGGTCGGTGGCAAGTGTCGAGCTCCATCAGCATATGAATTATCAGAGGTATTATCACAAATCACAAAACTAAATTTAATCACTTAATAAATACGAGTTACTTTTATAATAATTAATATAAAAGGTTTTTTTTGAATCTTTTTTCACAGGTTTTTCTTCCTGAAGAGTGTAAAGAAATGAAAGAATTTATTTTTGAGCCTATATGGGATGAAAGAGGTGTTACCATTATGTGTGATGGATGGTCTGGTCCAACAAATATACACATAATTAACTTTTTGGTTTACTCTGTTCGTGGCACAATTTTTCATAAGTCAGTAGATGATACAAGTGTTTATAAAAACGATGTTGATTATTACTTTACGCTTATGAAAAAAGTAGTTGAAGAAGTAGGTCAAGATAGAGTAAATCAAATAGTTATTGATAATGAAGCAGCTGTTAAAGATGGTTGAAGATGGCATGACAATGATAAATAGCAAACTGATGGATCGAAGATGTTTCAACTTGTTTGATAGGCGACCATTGGTAATTGAAGATGTTTCAACTTGTTTGATAGGCGACCATTTGTAGAATGTGATCTTATGTGTAGTCATGGGATGCTTTGCATTGATAGAAGGTTAAGCATTTTCAAGACTTTGTAGCTTGGTGTTCAATTGTCTTGGGTAGGGTGCTTGCTCCTATAGTTCCATTGGGCTTATGGTTAAAGTTATGGTGATCTTTGATCAGAATTGTGTTTAAATTTAGACCAAACTCTTTTGTTTAGTTTCATATGTCATGGGTTGAATCCTTTCAGGGGCGGAGCCAAGATTGTCGAGGCCCTGTTTAAGTTTGCAATTTTGATCAAAATGGGGCCCTTCATAAATGAGCGAAAAAAAAAAATTTTCAACTTACAAAAATTCCTAATACAAAATAAATTGTTAAATTACGCTCTAAAATTAAAGTACAAAAGTTTCAAACAATTCACTTAAACGGTTGAAAAAATGATATTTTGAAAATATTTATTATGGAACCGTTGTAATTAATTAGAAACTCCATCTTTAAAGATTATCAGTATAACAAATATTTGGGATATCAAAAAGATGACATGAAAAAAATTTGAGATGAAAACATTGAGAAAGAAATTAGAGAAGATGAAAGATTATTTTGGGAAGGATGAAAAATAATGTTGATGAGTGAGAATTGAAAAAAAAAATCAAAAATGGCAATTGATGTTGTGTGCAGAAAGTTGGAGTATATGTGACTATGTGAGGAGAGAGGTAGAGTGCTTGGGGCCCACTAAAAAATTTATTTTGTTTCAAAATTTTGTATGCAATAAGGATTGAACATGGGATATTGTGTGTCATAGGACAATGTCTAGCCAACTAAGACAATTTCATTCATTGATATGTAAATCATGCAATTAATATATGTGGCGTCATATTTTTGGGGCCCTGTGCGGTTGGGCACCCGGAATGGGCCCAAAACCGCCCCTGAATCCTTTATCAGAAGGACACCTTTTTGAGGTGGTTTCATCTTATGATGTATTGATTGTGTTGTTTTTGGCGGAATCAGATTATTTCGTCAAGTTGGAGATTTGTTATATGGTGTGACTCTTAATCTCTATTCGTCATGATGTTGTGTTGAATATGGTGTGCTTGGAAAGGATCAGCATATGAGGAATATAAAGTTCCACAAGGTCCGAACGTTGCTCCTCCACTCGACCTGTACGAACCATTTGGCTCAGCCTGCTGCCGTAGGCTCGACCCAAGTCAAGCAGATTCACTCGACCAAAGGTCCCAATTGAGCAAGGAGTAGCCTTTTTCTCATACTTCTGTTTTTTGAGTAGTGTTCTAAAATGTGATGTTTTCTTGTTGTCCATTTGTGTTAGAGCCTTATAAAAACTCCATAGTTCATCATTTGTTGTATGAGATTGAGTGAGAAACACATCATATACAATCCTTGCTCAAGTGAGAGAGAATTGATAATTCATAAGGGTCCAGATTGATATTAAGATTCTCCCACCTTCCAATACGATGTATTTGATTATTCTTTTACATTTTACAATCTTTATTATTCTTTGAAGTTAGATTCTCCATTGGTAGAACATTTGCTCGTCTCAGAGTGTTCATCCTAATTCTTGAGGCTATTACATATGATCTTATGGTAGTGGAGCTCAATTCTTCAAAGGTAGTAAAACAAATTAAAACATAACAATGATTCAGATCCAGAAAACCAATTATTCATTACTAAGTTTGTAAGCTTAATACAAGCCATCAAAGGAGAAGCATTCAACTTTGAAGGAACCACAAATTCAAACCACAAACATCAAAAGGGAAAACAAACAGTATTTCAAAGTAAAAGACAATACAATAAATTCTGGTTTGTATCTCATAAGATATGCCCAATAATCGGAACCCTAAAAACCATGAATCTTAATGTGTTCCTTCTTGACAAGGCCAGCCTGAACAAGGAAATTAGCAACTTTCTTGCGCTGATCACCCTGCAACTGAATAACTTTCCCTAGCTCTTTATCCTGAACCACATTTCCATTACAGCAAAATTCCTTCTTCAGATCTTTCAGAATTTTCTCGTAGCTGTAATCCTTTTTCAGACCTTGAACAGTAGTCAAGCTTTTCTTTCCATTCCTTTGTTGAATTCGTATATGCACATATTCTTTCACTCCGGGAGCCCCCGAATCAACCTCTGCAAACGGGTCAAGAGCAGCAGGAATCTGAATGTCTATATCAACCATGTACCTTGTCTGTCGATTACTTTCAACCGTCCCTAAATTCTTCGCTCTTTTGACCTTTCGATAACTGTCATTTGGAAAATCATATAATTGATTACTACACAATCTTATGATCAATCAAGAATTACCAAAATCGATTGATGTGATGATCATCAGATATATTCATCTCTACCATCAATCGAAATTCAATTACGAAACATCAATAATCAATTGATTCCATGTTTAAAAAACCTAATTTTTTACAGATAGAAGATTTTCCGTCTGAAACTACAAGACCGGGATGAAGATTTAATTTTTCAATCAAAATCAAACAATTAAAGCATAAATAATATAACCAAATCAGAATCAAGAACCAGAAACTAATCAAAATTCACATGAAATAAAAATTCCAATTATACCATGAATTCCAAAAATAAGAAATTTCAATTTCAGTTAGATAAATACACCATCATAAAAGCTTTTTTTATCAAAAACCATTCAATTACAAGAAGAACAATTCAATTAAATAAATTAATAAATTAAACTATTTTAATTAATTTTAAAAAATGAAAAAAGAATAGCAGAGTATATAAGAAAGCTTATAACATTCCAGAAGAGAGAAGAAATATTACCTAATCAAAACTTTCTCGCTTATGCGTCCAAAAACCAAATATTTTCTAATAGAATGAGTTGTTGTTAATGGGTTCAATTTATAGCGAAATAATAAGTCGGCTTATAAAAGGAGAATAAAATAACTCAAGTCGCGTGATAAAGTAACCATAGTTAAGCGGTGTAAATTCTTTTGGGTTAGGTCAGCTTTATATCGACGGTTGAATATGTTTCAATCTAACGGTTAAATGAGGAAGTTAAGTGGTGGACGTAATTAATGCTGAGTTTAGGGGATTATGAATCGAATAATGACGTCATAATTAGGGAAGAAGAGGTTAGGGAATAAACGTGGGGCCCAAGGAAGTGATTTAGATAACGCGTAGATTCAACGCACTCAGAGAACAGGCTGGCCCAAGTTTTCATTGTGGGTCGCTCGCATGGGCAGGAGAACAATCTGGAAGTGTCAAACTCGTTTTGTCCTCCTTATTTACAATTATTTTAACACAAATTTTTATTTGAAATCGTATTTATAAGAGACGCGTTTCAAATACGCCCTCAATTATTACTTAGGATACCAACTTTAACAGCTTATAACACCAACTTCAATAGGTTATAACACTAATTTTAAATAGGTTCAGCTGCGGACGTCAGTTTCTAAATTTTTTTTTCTTAATTTTTAATTATTGGGCCTAGGCCCCGTCTCTCCGAAGAGGTGTTGTTATTTAATACATCACCTTGGCTTATATGAGACTGCATCATCATGAGACAATATGATTATTGTAATTGATTGTTTCAAAATTGTAAGTGATCATTTTAATACAATAAATGTACATGGACCAATCCAATAATGATAGTCTTATCGTGAAACCATCTCAATTCAAAAATTTGTTTTTTTTTTTTTTTGGATCGACTCTCATAGACTACTTTATTTTAACAAATTATTTTCTCTTTATTTAATATTCAAATTTTTCCATAAAAAATTATTTTCCTCTTTATTACTATTTCTATTAGGCCGTGACAATTCGTCACATAATCTCACCGTGACCCACTCGTGGGGTCACGGGAAACCCGTGGGCTCGGGCCCACAAACCCACGGGTCAAGAGTGTTGACTTGCACATACACTCGGTGAGGTTCATTATTTCCCAAAAGCATATGGCAATAGGAGGATTAGCTCACCAAGTATATATGCAAGTCCATAACCCACTTTTTTATCGATGTGGGATCTTGTCTCACATGTGAAGTATTTCCAACAATAAGTCTAGTCCATTAACACAGAAAATATAATCTTTGTTCAAAAGCAAATGTTATTACTAAAAGTGCTTTAAATATATTTTCCAACTATTTAACCCTAAAATCATACAAAAATTGTACAAAAAAATAAAAAATGCACTCTATCCATCGAATCACCATGAGGATTAATATGGAGGAATTTATGCTTTTATTTGATATGTTTTCATTTCAAAATCAATTGTGCGACTTTGTAAACGCAACTAAAGGCCTAGAACACCATTAGCTGATAACTTGTACTCCCTTCTATTCTTTGTAATTGAGACATTTGAGTTGGACACGGATATTAAGAAAAGGAGTCCACGAAAAGGTGGTTGTTGAGATATTTGATGTGATTAAAAATTACTTGCTAAGAAGGTAGTAGGGTATTTTAGAAATGTAAGTGAGAGTATTTTGGTCATTACTTTTGTGAAAATAGGTATTTACGTAAAAAAAAAAAATCAATGCCAAAAAAGAAAATGAGACAATTGAGATGAATTTACCAAATAAGAAAATATTACAATTAAAAAGAATAGGAGGGAGTATTATTTTTCTTCGTAATAACGATAATAATGCTGATGAACGTGGTTGCAAGATGAATAAAAATATGGACAAAAAAAATACCTACATTAATTAGTTCAATACTAAAAATCAACACTTGTGCGATTGTGCCACAAATTACGCCACGAAAATATAAAATTTGTGAGCATTTTTAATCTTGTCACGGGAAAATAGGTTTCAGTACGTTATCAAAATGCTTGCTAAAATGTATTCCACAAGTAAATATATTATGTCAAACAAACAATTTTGCACGAATTATGCCACGAGTATATATATTGTGTCAAATACACATTTGTGCCATGTATTATGCCATAAGTAAATATAAACAGTGGCAAATAAGCACTTATGCCACGAATTATGGCACAGGTAAATGTAAATCGTGACAAATAAGTACTTGTGCCACGATTTATGCCACGTGCAAATATATACTTCCTCTTGATTTTATTAGTTGCTACAGATAGTGACATCTGGTGAGGAAAAAATGTCACTATCTGTAGCAACTAATAAAACCAGAGGAAGTATATATATATATATATATATATATATATATATATATATATATATATATATATATATATATATATATATATATATATATATATATATATATATATATATATATATATATATATATATATATATATATATATTTTCTTTTGTCAATTAGTTTGTATTATATACCAAAAATAGATACAGGGGGACAAACGCTCAGGCAGGAACTTAACTCCCGCCTAAGCCACCAAAAACGTTATCACTCAATACAAAAACGATGAGCAATAACCCAAAAACTAGATACAAGACTAGATACAAGCATGTCAATCATCTTACTATTAACCCTCCCTGCTACTCTAAAAACAATAAGATCATGAATATCTTTTATGTTGAAGTTGCGGTTATCGAAGATCTTGTTGTTGCGCTGCCTCCAGATGTTGTAGATCATCTCTGTCCATAAGGCGACAATCAACTTGGCTCGATCAGTTTTCTTCTTATTGAGCTTGGCCATGAGCTCTATTTCCGCCTAAAAACTCGTCTCTTCTAGTCTCTGTGGGAGGAAGTTGAAGAGTCTTGTCCGAAGTTCCTTTGCATTCTGGCATTCAAAGAGTAGATGGTCTATCGATTCGGTGTTCCCAGTACACAGCACGCACTGATCATCTGTAATATCTACCCATCTCCCAATTCTGTCTTTGGTCGCGAGCCTATGCTGAATCGCAAGCCACGTGATGAACTTTGCACTCGGGCTGGCGTAATTCTTAATCATGATGTTACCCCATGGCACCCTAGGAGCATCGCCACTCAGACGGTTGTAGACCCCTCCAATGGTGAAGTTGGTATCATTTGTGAATTGGTCCCAACCTCCTAGTTTCTCGACAAGGTAGCTTTGCTTAATGATCTTCTTGAACACCCATGAAGCATGTATGGAAACTCTCACATCGCTGATCTCTTGATTCTTTATGTAGTAGCTGTGGACCCATCTTACCCAAAGGTTGTCTTTTTTCCGAGCTAGGTTCCAGAGGTGCTTGAGAAGCGCTGCTTTATTCCACACGTGCATATCTTTCAGATTTTGCCCACCTTTTACCATAGGCAGAGTCATTTGGTTCCAGGCAACTGCTGCTTTTCTAGACATACCCTCTTTGCCAGTCCAGATGAAAGATCGACAAACATTCTCAACCATCTTAATCGGTTTCTTTGGAAGGCAAAAGATCTAGGCCCAGAAATTTTGGATGCCCCCTATGACGCTTCGGACCAGCTGGATTCTGCCTGCGTAGGAAAGGAGGCGCGAGGACCAGTAACTAGTTCTTCCAACAATTTTCTCCACCAATGGGCGACAGTCCCTGGCATTGAGCTTTTTGGAGTGAAGAGGAACCCCTAGGTAGCGGAACGGGAAAGATCCCTCTTTCATTTGGAGGGATTGAAGCAACCTCTTTTTGGTTTGAGTATCTACCCCGGAGAAATAAGCATTGCTCTTGCTAGTATTCGCTTCAAGGCCGGAAGCTCTAGAGAAACGCTCAAAAGTGCACATCAGGCTTTGAATGGACATTTTATCCGCACGACAGAACATGAGAAGATCATCTGCAAAAAGGAGGTGAGTGATATTTTCTTTCTGGAATTTGGGATGGTAGTGGAAGTCACCTGTATATCTCTGATCCTGCATCAGTCTAGACAAATACTCCATGGCAATTGCGAACAGGTATGGAGATAAGGGGTCTCCCTGGCGGAGGCCTTTCTTAGCATCAAACGGCTTGAGGGGCACACCATTCACCAACAAAGAGAAAGAGACTGTCGTGACACAAGCTTTAATCCAGTTGATGAATTTAGGAGGGAAACCCATTTCACCCATGACTGAGAACAAAAAGGTCCAAATGATCGAATCATAAGCTTTCTTGAGGTCCATCTTGATCATACAACGCGGGCTATTGTTCTTACGAGATTACCC
>JAAKBH010000559.1:0-27500 GCA_019776075.1 Amaranthus palmeri
ATATATATATTATATATATATATAGATATATATATATATATATCTATATATATATATATATATATATATATATATATATATATCTATATATATATCTATCTATATATATATATATATATATATATATATTATATTATATATCTATATATATATATATATATATATATATATATATATATATATATATATTATTATATATATAATAGCTCTATAAGCCCCTCATCTTTAAGCAAACATTCACAACTTTTTTTTGTTTGTCTGCTTTACATGAACGTAATTTGAAGTGTTTATCCATACTCTTCTTCATGAATAGATAATAAGCCTTATGGTGGTCTTGTACACAAAATTCCTCACATTTAGACCCAAGACTTGTATTAATTGGAGCATGAAAGATTATGTTTTGCACTCAAACATTTCAGACAACCTAAAGTAAGCCAATTTCGAACACCTTCAGTCCTAAAAATTTTTGACAACCTTCTACTCATTTAACACTATGGGTTATTCTTAAGAAATATAAATCTTGGCGTTTTGTGCAGTTAGACTCTTGAATCATTGAATTTGGAGTTCGGAGTTAGATATTATAAGCATTTTAGTAAGACATGCCGAAAAGGTATGATGGTGAGATATTTAGACTTTAAGTTGAATGTGGAATTAAAAATTGGAGTTAGAGATGAAGACAGAAAATAGACTTATTATTTTCTAAGCCAAAATCATTAACTTTTGTAAGGTTCTACTATTATTATTTTGAGAGCTTGGATTATTATTCTTGAAACCTTAAAGGTTATTCTTGGTATTTATTTTCTCTTATTTTAGAGTTCTTATTTCCGATTATTTCTCTTACATCCTTGGTAGCTTATGGTACACACTTCTTAACATTCTTAATGTGTGACATTTATGCTATGTTTACTTGAGTGTGTGAAAGATATAATAATATATCATATTGATTTAATTGTATCTTGCATGTTGACTTAAAGTAAGAATAAAACATTTTCTCGTGTTAGAAGTAAAAATAAATTTTTTTATTATAAGTTTAAGTATATGCATGTTGTAAACTAGAAATTTATGATATTTCGAAGTATTTATTAAAGTTAGAAATGTTATTCATACGTTTATATTATAACTTTTCAAGTATTGTGATTATTTCCCGCAATTAGTATTAAATTGAAGTCGCAAAAGAAAAATATATATAATATGAATTAAAAACGCGTAGAAATGGTATTATGAGGTATTTTTGTATAGTTATTGCTGTGAATGAAAATTGTGTGATCCTAGTAACTTTAAAAATGTATTTTTATATGAACTCCACAATAGATAAAAGTTATAAAATCATTTATGTTTATTTCCTTAAAGTTATTTTGTTTAAAATAGTTATTTATGGAATTTTAGGAAATAAAATCTTCATGGATAAAATAGTTTATAAATCATATTATTATGTTTCCTTCAAGTTTAGACCAAAATAAATTTTTTTTGGTTTTTTTACTATGAATTTTTGCTATATAGTCCCTCCGAATCAGTTTAAATGTCTCATTTCCTTATTTGGCAAAACCATACCAATTGTCTCATTTCCTTTTTTGTCTATCCTTTTTTTACCTAAATACCCCCACTTTTACTACTCCCAATACCCAATTACCACCTTTACCCCCACTTTTCCATTCCCAATACCCCAATTATTACCTTTACAATTAATTTAATCAATTAAAATACCCAACTATCACCTTTTTAATGGACCACACTCAACCCTCAAAATTCGTGAAATTCCAAATGGGACATCTAAACTGATTCGGATGGAGTACTACTTGTAAAACATAAAATGTTCAAATATGAAGTAATTATTAAATGAAGTTATTACAAGTTATAATTTTTATGAGACTCTTATATGGCCATTAGGTTTGGAACTTGATTATTGGATAAGTTTATATTACCATCTATGGACCCTTGCGAATTTTAAATAAAATAAGTAAATTCAATCATGATAAAATATATAACAAATATAAAATCGACTATTTTGGACTTCTAATTTTTATGAGACACTCTCATATATAGTTGGATCATATGAGGACGCTTGGAAAAAAATTTCGTGGACATTTAAGGACATTAATAATTTTATGTCGGTATATCAGTAAATTGACCAAACAATTTAGTTAGAATGCATAAGCTGTTTTTTCTTGAACTTCTTGGGCTAAAACTCACTTCGTATAGCTTCTAGATTGCTAATATATTTTTAAAATATTTTTATTGATTATTGTGGGTTTTTAATTAATTCACATGTTTAGTCGATTAAAATTTCTTATTAAATAATACGTATCATTATTCTTAAATTTTATAAGTTTATACGGCCTTGTAAGGAACTTACATAGTCCTTGGAACCTTTTCATAATTTTTAGAATTTTATTTATTGAGAATTTCTTAATTATTGAATTAGCAAATAACTTTATCGTTACCAAGTGTAGGTGATTGTAGCAAACAAATTTAGTTAAACTCATGTAATGACTGATGAATATGAGAATTGTTGAATGTACTCGAGGATTGAAAATGAGAAATGAGAACCGAGAAACTTAAAATCGAGCCTTGAAATGTAATTTTACATACCTTGCAAATATATTATGATTATTGTTGAGCGGTCGTTAGTTATGTCAACTTGCTAGCATCCATTTTTTAGCACCAAATTGAAAAACGAGGAGCAAAAGTTCATCGTCAAGTTGTCGCTAACCCAATTACAGGTCTGCTTAGAGACAACTTGTGTCATTGTTTGTTGTTTGTGTTTTCATTGTGTTAGCCCTTAGGATAAAGCATTTTTTGGAAACATATTAGAAAGAGTCCCAACTCCCAAGGGTTCAGAGAAGGCTCTTGAATCTTTTAATTTCCAAACTCTAGCTCCATTACGCTCTCTAAATAAATCGTTTATCTGAACTCAAAACTTTTATTGACAAAGATAAGGAATTCTTGAGAACAAGGATGAAAGATACATGGATTCAAGAAGTGAAAAGTGCAATTATTTGCACTTATTCACATGATTTATACTCTCTCATGGCGGTCGTGGTTAGTAATTTTAGGCTTATATTGAAAGATTTATACGCCCTCTTATTTGGGTACTGTTCATCTCTTACTTTTAATTTGCATTTTATTTTTAATCTATAAGTTAAAATATAGTCAAGTGAAATCTTGTTTGATTCGTCTCAATACAAGGATTATTTATATCAACTTTTAATAATTTTTAATAATACACGGTTAGAAATATTAAGAATTGTATAAGTGCATTGGATAGAGTGCAAAAAGCAAATGGGACACTTGTGGTGAATAGGAGGGAGTACTACTTTACTAATTTTGATTACTTATGTTGACTTTAAGTAGCTTTAATCGTTTTATGCATACTTGTTATGGTTTTACTGATGATGGAAGTTTGATAAAGTGATTTCGGCTTGATGAATAAGTGTCACAAAGAATAAAACCAAAAGAGTTCAAGAATGTTCAAAATGCAAAAGTTATGAGATTAAATTTGACTTATGTTCGCTCAAAGATCATCACTTTTTATAAGAAAATCATATTCATGCAAGACAACTTAAATGAAATTGGAAGATAGACTTCAAGAAATTTTTAATGATATATTATATGCATTTAAGTAGAGGGAATAATCTTAATTTGAATACCCATCAAAGTTGATACAAAATTGTTTATAGTCTAAGGATCTTAATTAAATATATGTCCGATTAACCTTAAATTAAATATGTTTGTTAACATGTTAAATATGACGGATGTTTGAGATTCAAAGTAATATAGGTTTAAGGTACATTTAGGTTAATAAAATCATGCTTAACTAGCTTGAGGATGTGTAGCGCATAATTAATGAAACCGTTGATATCCATACGCAAACTGTATGGTTGCTAAATGCCCTATACTCTTTTAACTATTGTTTACAACTAGAATTTATGTCTTAGCCTATATTTTGTAGCATTTTTGTTAGCAAAATTTTTTATTATTGGTAATTTAAAATACAAATTCTTCGATATCTTTTGTTTATTGCGTGACATTTAGAATAAAGTAAACCATATTAAACTAGCTTTTCTTAGTTCGACCCATATGCTAAATGTACAAAACATGCTTGTGGTATAAATACAAATTTTTTTAAGGAGGAGATGGAATACAACCTTCTTCCATCAATTTGTTGGAGGAAATGGAACAAAATTCACTTTGTCCAAAACCCTTTAGGCAATGTTATATTTTATTCCTCCCCAAATACATTGATTTTCCACTCCTTCTATTCCATTATCACAACTCAATCACTATTTTCTCTTGTTCCCTCTCATACATCACCGACAAGTTGCCTTACGTTTGTTTCAGCAATCCCTTCTATTTCCAAAACAAAAGGGCAACTTTTCTATCTCCCCTTGAAATCAGTAAGTCTGGATGGTGATCATAGTCTTTTCTTCCATAAACATTGTTAGACCATAATCTTTTCTTCATTATTTATTTTCTTTATTATTTCTTCCATAATAAAATTAGTAGGTCTCAATGGTTATCATAGTCTTTCTCCATTATTTCTTTTATCACGAAAATATTTCTCAAAGGTAAAGTTGATCGCAAAATGAACAATACTTTTATGGCCCTTATCCAGAAAATGAATCTTCATCCTTTCCTGGCCAAAACCAACATATCAGGCTATCAGCCTTAATTTGCACCTCTGTTTACCAAAATTGTCTAAAGAACCTTGGTCTCTCATATCCTCTTGCACTTACTACTCCCTTATCTCTCTGTAGCAAAACAGATTCGTATCTCGTAGAGGCACTAAGGTAAATTTTCTTGGTGCCTTTGAAATTCTCCACTCCATGAAGCTTAAAAAGGAAAAAAGTGCTTCTGTACACTTAAGATTGGCCTTAAAAAGGCCTGTGATTGTCTAGATTGTAGCTTCATCATCAAATATGCTTTCCTTATCTATGTGTTTGCTGACTGCTCTTGTAGTCTTATTCTGAGTTATATATCCTTTCCTCCATCTTCATTCTTTTTAATACACATCTAAGCAAGTCTTTCTTCCTTTCTAGAAAAATAGAGGATAATTTGAAAAAGATCATAGTTTCTATCTCCCACCTCATGTTTGCTAATGATCATATTCTCTTTGGCCAGGAAAAAATCTTAACTATTCCAACCATCAAAAAGTATTCCATGAATTTAGTATGAAAATATGAATTGTTTAGAGACCTTAAAAAATGCTCTCTTTGTTTTTCCAAAAATTTCTCTCAAACTATTTAAGTTGAGATTTCCCAATTATTAGGCATCGTTATCTCAAGATTTCTTAGTCCTTCCTTGGGTTTACCCTGGGGATGGTCATGGGTTTAGGATCCTATTGGATCCTCCCCGAACCCGCCCCTTGTATATCCCTTTCCCTCCCTCCTTGGCTCATCTCTACATCTCTATTGGTCTCTCGAAGTCAGGTTACGACCTAATGGTCTGCGACTGCAATCTCTTAAGAGGGAAGCTCTTCAACTCTCGCTTTCTTTACTCCCTCCACAAACCTAAATGTACATTAATCCCTCATCCTTCTCCTAGTTACTGATATGGAAATCCCAATGTCCTCCAAAGGTCTCTATTTTCCTATGGAAACTTTCTCGGAATCCTCTCCATACGAGAAGTAACCTCTATCACAGATGCATTATTCCTACTTTAGATTGCCCCATATGTCCCTTTCTAGGCAAAACTATCCTCCACTACCTTCATGACTTCTTTTTGCAGCCAAGGAATTCTAGTTGATATGCTACCTATATTACATAAGGACTTTTTCCTCTTTAGTCTTTTTGTAACTGATATATTAGCTGATGTAGACAATTCTATTTTTTGAGAATAAAACTCAGGCATTATTATTATTATTATTATTATTATTATTATTATTATTATTATTATTATTGTCGTAGATGAACTAATTTTCGGAATAAGCTAAATACAATCGTATTTGATTTATCCATTTTTTCTTCATAATTTGACTTTTAATCGATCCAAGCATGACTTATGGCCGAAAACAAATGTAAAGAAAGTAAAATAAACATCAACTAACCGAGTATCCTGATGACGGGTAGAATGATTCTACAGCTGGAATGGAATCATCATATTGTCCTCTAAACAAGTCTGCAAAAGAGAATAACTGCACCAACAAATAAAAATTAATCCAATAGTTTAACGCACATTGTTTCTAGAAAAAAAATTTATCTAATCGACCCTAATTGAAACAATTTCATATGTATAAAAATAAAATTTTGACGTAACATTAGATCTCTTTATTTCCATCTTTACAAAATTATTTGAAAATATATCTATCTAAAACGAATCCAAATAAAGTAGATGAACTTTGCAATTACAAGTCTGCAAGCAATTTTTGAGAGTATATACGAACTAACTATTTTCAATAAGCCGGATACGAATGAACCCGGCCGATTGAATAAGGGACTTTTAAACTTAATATGAGCATCATATGGGCTGGGCTTTTTACATAGGGCCAGGCTTTGAAATCCGGTCCAATCCAACCCGTTTTTAATACTAAAAATTATTGTAATCCCATTAATCAATTTATAATAATTAAAATATCATTTATTATAATTAGGCTATCATTTATAATAACTAAATTGTAAAAGCTTTAATAATCCCCATTTTGCATTGACATTTATCATAATTAATAAATTTATTTATTAATTATGCTATTTACAAAGGCTGTTTTTGACCCTTATTAAGTCCATTTATAGCTCAATTTATTTTCAGTAAGTCTCATGGGAGACGGTCTATTCTATAGACGGAATCCATAAAGCCCTGCCCAAAATATAACATAGTATATTTGGGGTTATAATAAATTATTTGGGGTTATAATAACTTATATTTGGGTTTATAAAATATTGTATTCGAGGTTATAATACCTTACATTTAAGATTATAACATAATATAATTGATATTATAATAAAAAAAAATCAGTTAAGGGAAATGGGCTGGCCCAATTTTGTGGTCTATCCTATAGATCGTCTCTTGTGAGATTTTGTGATTTATTTTTGGCCCGAACCATATTTTCAACTCGGCTCTTATATAGCCTTTCTAAATAACGCACTTAATACAGGCTCAAAATGGGGGCCCGACCCATTGAACGGCCCTATGTACTACGAATCATTTTCATCTCAATTTCATTTTCCATCACCTCTACGTGCTTGGGATCATAATTTTATTCGCAAACTCTTTTGTGAGACAATCTCTACATGAGACCCTCACTATACATAGACTACATAGTTAAATTAATACAATTTTCAGCATATAAACTCTTGGTTTTGAAGTCGTCTCATTGAGAGTCGGTCTCTTATAAGACTAGCTCAATTATTTTTGGTTCTGAGTGACGCACACTTCTTTTCTAATTTTCTTCCATGTGTTTAATTTATATTTGTATTTCATCCACGTATTTATCTAAGTTTCAAAAAATATCACTTGCTCATTTTTCTTAATTTTAACAATTGCATTTGGGCAAAAACTACAAAAACACACACGGACTATGAGCGGAAAATTAATAATATGACACATTAATACATTCTTCGTCTTTTTACTTGCACATGAACATCTTTATATATCCAATGAATGTGTCAGATCATTTATATTTTAAGTTGTAGTCACTAAAATTTACTCACTCTAATTTTGAGCTAATGTTCCATTTGCTTTTTGTATGTTTGTTAATTTTTAATTCAATGCATAATATCTTTAATTTTTTAATAAAAAAATTTTAAAAAGTTGATATTACACATTGAAACAAATTAAATTAAATCCCATTTAACTGTATATGAACTTATAGATTAAGGACTATATACAAATTAATAGTCAAATGTGAATAGCATCTAAAAAGACGAAACGTTAACTCTAAATTGCAAGGAGTATAAATATTTGATATTATGAAAATATGCGACAAGGTGAATAAAAACAAGATTTCACGTAACCTTATTTTTTTCTCATATAATAATCGTAATATGCAAACTACCGTATAATGATAACAATACGAAAATTGATCTGGGTACAGGTAATAAAATATGAAGAAATTATACGTTCAACATTTGTTTCATTTAGGAAAATTCATCTTGAATAATCCATTATTTTCATGATTTTCCTACAAATATGCTACTTATTGGTTAACC
Source organism: Amaranthus palmeri (assembly GCA_019776075.1). Classification (NCBI taxonomy): domain Eukaryota; kingdom Viridiplantae; phylum Streptophyta; class Magnoliopsida; order Caryophyllales; family Amaranthaceae; genus Amaranthus; species Amaranthus palmeri. The sequence continues at coordinate 8,142 of JAAKBH010000559.1, forward strand.
ATGAATAATATTAACTTTTAGAAGGTAATTTTCTAGAAATCTGGCGACCGAATGACTTGCTATAGCAAGTTTTATGTTTTAAAAAAAGATAAATTTAAATAAAATGTCAAAAAAAATATTAAAAAAATTCTTTTTTTTTGTTGTTCTGAATTTTTTATGTAATATTTTTTTCTTTAGTTTTACGTTAATTGTCGATTTACTTTTTGATGAATTACCTACTATAATAAGTCATCAGGTAACCCAAGTTCATTCTAGAAAAATACTCCTAAAGTTCAAATTATTCATATTTAATCCATAGATGAAATTATATTGTTGAAAAATCATAAAAAGGTGGATTAGTTTAGGAAATTTTTAATTTAATTTATTGACTAGCTACTTTATCTGTAGCCATCTTATGTGTCTTTTACGTTATTGTTTCATAAACTATAACTATCATAAAAAAGAGTATCTCTGTTATGATCATAACAAATCAAGTAGAAGTAGCATAAGAAAACACTTCCTCCGTTTCATTTGCAATCATTTTCGATTTTGGTCCGTTCTACTTAATTTGCATTATATTTATATTCAGACTATGACTCACCACCTTCTTTTAATCTCATCCATAGATTTTAATTTTAACCACACAATTTATCTTCTCTCTTTATTTATTACCATAATTTACTGTTTTCTTAAAAAACACTAATTTTATCTTTGCTTCAAACTACATGTGACGGAGGAGTAAAACAAAGCAATTTCCTATAGGCTATAGGTTCCGTTCAAAAAAGGGTACATACTTGTTTAGCATGAAGCAAGAGAATGGCAGAGTAAGACGAATTGTAGGGCTGAAAAGCCAAAGAAGCAGCAGCCAATGCAGCTGCAGTTTCCCCAGCAACGTCTGATCCTGGCTTACTGGAGTCTACTTTATACGCTTTTCGTGATCCCGTCAAATCTTCTGGACGCTGCCAACAACTGTGATCTGCTTCACCATCTCCTACCTTTAATCAACATTATCATCCATTAATGCCATTTCTTTCTCTATATCATTCCTTATTATTAAAGAGACACACTAATAATTGTCAAGGAACCAACTCAACCAAAAGCTTAAGCTGATGATTGAGGCCCCAAGAAATGTTATATACTTTAACACGCCCCCTCACACGAGAGCCCTTTGGGTCCTCATACCTGGTGCTAAATATTCTACTTTAAATGAGGGGTGATTGAGATTCGAACCCGTGACCTCATGTCATGTGGGCTTTTAATACCATGTCAAGGAACCAATTCAATTAAAAGCTTAAGCTGCTGGCTGAAGCCCCAAGATATATTATATACTCTAACAATAATTAAATAAAAATTACCTGAACCCAAAGAACATTAGTCTGTGAATGTGCCTTAAGAAAGTAATCAGTACCCCATTTAATGGCTTGAAGGGTATGTTCCAACTGATTAGCAGATATTAACTCTTGTCTGAAGTCAATTGCTGCCCAAGACATTAGCGTCACACTGAATGCCATTGGAAGCCCAAACTTCACATTGTCTCCGGCGTCATAATAACCTCCCACTAAGTCTACCTGCATCCATTGCCATTTACATACCATTAATATATATCATCATAATCAAAACACCAAAATTTTATGAATTGGTAAATAATTTTGCATCTTATAAGTCAAACTAAAAACCAAAAACTACTTTATATTAATTTTTGATTTGTTGACTCATAATTTCTCTAATAAACGATCTGCAAAGTTACAATAGATCGATGTTAATTAACAACTAACTAAAGTGTCGATTGTCAATTATTGAACTTAACCAACTGTGAATTGTCAAATGTATACTAATTAACTATGGCTGCTGAGACAATCTTTAAGATTTGCCTATCAAGGCCGTTTGGGTAATTTTGAGGTGTAACTACCTAGAGACCCGCTCATAAAAGGCTCAAATAGAGTTAATCCTATTACTAAAAATCAGTTTGTGCAAAAGTAACCTATATAGATTGAACCTACTGTACTAGACTACAGCCTATTTTTATTTTTCATTTAGGGCCCAAAAATTATTAAAAACGGCATGTTAGCCCGTGACTTTAAAATCCTATTTTACAATGCTTTGTCTCTTGAATCTGCTACGGTTTTGACTTAAATTCATTCTATATCAATTAATATGCTACTTTTATTCTTAAAAAACCCCATATTCTTCTCTCATTATCGCCCCTATGTTTAACATTGCCCTTAATTTCATCAGTACATCTCAATTATTAGATCCTAATCTTTACAATAAAGTGAAAAAAGTTAGAAAAGCAACAAGTTTTAGTTGTTGCAAATTTGAGGAGTATGTATCTGTATTCTGTACGTAGCAGTACATACTTGTTGTGAAAAACCATCGTTGAGGCAAGAATCTGCACGCCACTGAACCCGTTGGTTGGAGGGAAGTTTACCGGATCTCTGCGCTTCGAAAAAGAACAAAGTTTTGTCGAGTGCATCGCCGTAATCGAAAGTGGTTGCGGCAGCATTGGCGGAAGCTGAATTTATCAGCAACTGAAAGAGTTGTAAGGCCGCCAAGAAGAGGCCGAAGAAGTATAGACTTCCCATGATGTTGAAGTTATTAGTTTTAGTTAGCAATTAGCTCTATGAACAAATTTTAGGTGAAATTATAATGTGTACTTAACATGCTAGAATAAGGAGACGACAAATTTTATAATATTAGACTCGTTATCATGCTTGTATATATGCTTATGACTGTTTTACAAGTTGGTTGTATCCACGTTCAAATGAAATTAACTTAGCGCTGCTCACGTTTGTTCCTTTTGTCAAGGTCAATTGACTGTAACCCTTTTTTATCAGCCCCGGTTCATTTAAATATTCCTGGGATTGACGTACTAATAACTAAATTGGTGTTGTTTTAAATGAACTCTCTTATGATCAAGTTAATAGTTTCATTTATTTTTTGGTTATTATTCAATTATCACTTTTACGACTTATTTCGTATGAGTATTAAAGAAGAAAAGGAATGGTATTGGATAAGGAGTAAAATGGAATGGAATGAAATTTAACCCATTGTTTCTGTACAAAATTTATTTGGTAAAAAGTATGCCAAATGGAGTCGTTTGTAGGATCTCATCGAATTAAACCTTTACTTTTTCTCTCTTCTTGGTTCTTCCACACACAATTAACACTTCGATTTTTGACTTGTTCATGTTAATCTTGTAGTTTGTGATGGTTTTTTTTGTTTTTTTGTTTGTGTAAAATAAACTACCGAAAAGTAACGTAAACGGAGGGAAAAAAGCTTCACCAAACAAAAAGAAAAGAATTCTCCCTCCCAAATTAACAAAGCAAAAACCCACTATACTTCATTCTACAATACGCAAAAGGCAAACCTTTTTTAAAAATAAATCTTATTCCTCTTGATAATAGATCTTTCCCCACTTAGAATTTCGAATTCACACAGCTTTTTACCCACTTTATATTGTTAAAATTTTTGAATTTTGATACTAAAATGTAGTTTATGTGGTTTGTTAAATGTTGTGTATGTTCTTTGTGTTTCAATTGTGTTCTAAATTTCATTAATTAATTTAGGGTTCATATGATATTTGTAGATTAAAGATGAATTCCAGTTGTTTGAAAATTTGGTATGGTGGGAAGTTTAAGGAGTCAATTAATTGTAAAATTGAGTCTGTTGGAGGATTTGGAAGAACTTTTTCTGTTGATCCTAATGATTTGTGTTGGGATTTATTTGGGAGTTAGCTGAAAAATGTTGTCTTGGTAAGAAAATAGCAAACGTGAATTATTTAATTCCTGGACAGTCTTTGAGGGATGGGTTAAGGAAGGTTGATGATGAGGCTGAGGCTTTAGAAATGGCTAAATTAGCAATGGAAAACAGATCACTGGTCTTATATGTGTTACATCAATTGCCTCTTCAGTTTTAATTATTGAAGCCAGTGTAGGGGAATGTGAAGGTCAACTTGAGCTCACTAAACCTACTCCTAAAATAAATGTCCAACCCAAAAAGCTTACACCTAGAAGGGGCCCAATAGCAAAAAATCTACCCAAATTGTTGTAGTTGATGAGGTAGCCCAAGCATTTGGTTTAGGGAGTGTTGTAGGAGGAAGTTCATCAGAAGACCAAGACTATGTTGCATACGAAGAAGAATCAAGTGAGGACTTTGAGTTTGATTATGAGGAGTTCAATGGGTCAGGGAGTATTGTAAGAGGTAGTTCATCAGAAGACGAAGACTATGTTGCGTCTGAACAAGAATCAAGTGAGGACTTTGAGTTTGATGAAGAGGAGTTCAATGGGTCAGATGATTTCTTAGAATTACACAAAGTTAATGAAGTTGGTGTTGAAGAGTCTAGTGATGAAGAATACAGGGAGGCTAGAGTAAAACTGAAAAACACTTGTAATGAATGGTTTAGAAGAACATTGTAATTGCAAAAGAAGGCAGCAAGTGGTCAATTTAGAGTTCAAAGTTTAAGTCCAAATGCTGATATTGATGAAGATGTTGAAAATTTGTCTGAGTATGAGAATAGTAACGACGAGATAAATACTCCTCCAAGTTCTGATGGTGAGGATTGTCTAGAGAAGAGAAGAGCGAATAGAGCCCTATTTGCTGGAGAGGGTATAGATTTCAAAACCTTCACTTGGAAAGTTGGGAAACGTTTCTCTAATAAGGAGACATTTAAGGCTGCACTTGCAAGCTACGGTGTACTACAAGGCAGAAATGTAAGAATTTATTCAAGTCACAAGAGTAGGCAACAGGGATCAAAAGTCAAGTGTGTCTCTGGATGCCCTTTTTATTTGTATGCCTCGTGGGATAGGAGGAGGGGTGCTTATGTGGTGAAGTCAATGGATGTTGAACACATGTGCACAAGAAACATGGAAAAGAATAAACAGCTGAAAGCTAAATGGGTGGCACAATAGTTCTTGGATGTTTTTAAGTCAAGACCTCATTGGCCAGCTAGCGAAGGAAATAATAGACACAGTGAAAAAGGCTTATGGTTATCTTGTTAGGAAACATTTTACTTACCAAGTAAAGTACAATGCTCATAGAATGTTACATGAGAGTATGCTTGATCACTATAACAACCTTGGCAGATATATATTAGTGCATTGAAGCAAGCATCACCAAATAGCTTGGTAACACTAGTGACTGATCCAGATAAGAATCAGTATCCACCAGTCTTCCAAAGATTGCATATATGCTTTGAAGGTTTGAAAGTGGGTTGGATACAAGGGTGTAGAAAAGTAATTAGTATCGACGCTTGTTTTCTGAAAACGTCCTTGGGTGGACAGTTATTGTGCGCTATTAGGAAGAGACAATAATGATTAGATGTTTCCCATTTCTTGGGCAGTGGTAGAGGGTGAAAATATAAGCAGTTGGGAATGGTTTTTAATAGGTTTGCAAAGCTACCTTTCACTTAGAGATGGAAAAAACTTGGTGATCCTTTCAGATGAGCATCAGGTACTACTGATTACTACTACATTTTATTGTTATATATTACCCTTATTTACAGTACTTTTTTGTTAAAAATTGATTACTGCTAAGGTCTTGCTTATTGTTATGTTAGGCTATTGTTAGTGGAGTTGCTAAGGTTTTCCCAAATGCTGAGCATAGACACTGTGCACGACACATATATGCTCATTGGCATAAAACATTCAAGGGTGATGAGTTGAAACAACTGCTCTGGAAAGCAGCAAAAACCTATAATATGGCTGATTATGATGATGCACTTGCTTCCATGGAGAAGATTGAAACTGATGCAATTGAAAAATTTAAGGAGTATAATCCTTCATGCTTTTGTCACTAGTGGAAAAAAGCCTATTGGCTGCTATTTATTGGCTGCGGTTTTAATGTATACGCAGCCAATACTCTATTTCTAAAAAAAATGGCTAAAAGGGTTGCGGTTATCATACTTGTCCGCAGCCCAAAATGAGTTTCTAAAAAACAAAAGGTCATGGGCTGCGGTTATCCTACTTGTCCGCAGCCCAAAATGAGACTCTCTAATTCCTAATAAACCCTAAGCCCAGCTTTTCTCGTTTCGTTTATATACTTCCATATACTTCCATATGCGCCGTTTCCTTCAAAAAACCCTAATAAACCAAATAAAACCCTAAGTCCAGCGAATACTCTCTAATTCCTAATAAACCCTAATAAACCAAATAAAACCCTAAGTCTATAAAATTCATGCGCTGTTTCCTTCAAATTCCTTCGTCTTTTTCATGATTTTCGTTTTTTTTATACTGGGTTTCGAAGATACTGGGTTTCCTTAACGATTTCATGAAAGATTCATGCGCCGTTTCCTTCAAATAAAATTCTGGGTTTCCTTCAAATTCCTTCATCTTTTTCATGATTTTCGTTTTTTTTTATACTGTGTTTAAAAGATTCTGGGTTTCCTTCATGATTTCATGAAAGATTCATGCGCCGTTTCCTTCAAATAAGATTCATGCGCCGTTTCCTTCAAATAAAACCCTAAGTCATGAAAGATTCTGGGTTTCGAACCAAATAAAACCCTAACATTTATACTTCATCCTTCTATTTCATGAAAGATTTCGAAGGCAAAGATTCGATTCTGGGTTTCGTGAATTTCAAACTCCTCTTTCGTTTTTTTCAAGATCTAGAAAATAATTCATGTAAGTTTTTCACGATTCCAGATTTTCTCGTTTTTTTATTGATGTTTTTGATGTAAGGATTTCAATCTTGAAGATGTTGAAGATGTTGAAGATCTTGAAGATTTTCTCATTTTTTTGAAGATCATGTAATTTTTGTAATTTTTTGTAATTTTTGTAATTTTTCTGAGTTTTCTGGGTTTGTAATTTTTGTAATTTTTGAAGATCTTGTAATTTTTGTAATTTTTTGTAATTTTTGTAATTTGAAGATTCATTCGTTTTTTTGTAATGTTTTTGATGTTATTTTAGATTTAGTTTTTCTGGGTTTGATGTTCGTTTTTCCTGGGTTTGTAATTTGAAGATTCATTGTAATTTTTGTAATTTTTCTTGGTTTTCTGGGTTTGATGTTCGTTTTTTAATGTTTGATGTATATTTTCAGATTTTGAATTTTTTTTTTATTTTCTAAAATGACTAAAGGGCTGCGGTTCTTGTATATGTCCGCAGCCAATAGTTTTTTTTATTTTCTAAAATTACTAAAGGGCTGCGGTTTTAATGTCCATAGCCAATAACGTTTTCTTATTTGCTGCTACTCCAAGGGCTGCGAGACAAAATCGCAGCCCATATCCATAAAAAGCCCGCAACAAATAGAGATTTTTCCACTAGTGTGTAGAGCTTTTTTGTCAACTACAACCAAGGTAGATGTCATTGTCAACAAATTGGCCGAGACCTTCAATGCCTACATTATAAGTGCAAGGACAAAGCACATAATGTGTATGTTGGAGGAAATAAGAACATCACTCATGCAGAGGTTGTATGTTAAAAAAGAGGAGGTTAAAAAATGGAAACACAACTTTGGACCACAAATAATGCAAAGGTTAGAAAAGGAGAAGGAAAATGCAAAGCATTTTGATGCAATTCCATCCACAAACATCGTTTTCCAGTGTAGTGGCTTCATTGGAGATGTAATGATTGTGGACCTTGAAGCTAGGAGATGTAGTTGTAGAAAGTGGGATATGACAGGTATACCCTGTAGACATGCTATTTCATGCATCTTATTCTTACATAAAGAAGTTGAATATTTTATTGCTCCCGTGTACAAAAAAGAGAATTATCTTAAAGCTTATTCAAGCTCAATCCCACCAATTGATGGCCAAAGGTTCTGGCCAAGATCAGACAACCCACTTACTCCACCACCAATTAAAATTGGTTCGGGAAGACCAAGGTTGAATAGGAGAAAGGATCCACATGAAAGCCCTAGGAAGCCAGGGAGATTAACAAAGCATGGAGTTGAAATGACTTGTAGTTTATGCAAGTCTAAGGGGCATAACAAGAGGAAATGTCCCCTTAAAGACACCATTACTATGCAAGAATTACCAGATCAACCTCCAAGAAAAAGGGGAAGACCTAGGATGGATGGGCAACCTCCAAGATCATCACAACCACTACAGGAATCACAAGACATGACAATAGAGCATGGGTCTCCTTCTGTCCAGGTTTCACAATCACAACAACACCTAGATGCTACAGCACAACCCACTAGAACTGGAAGAAATGGAAGGGCAATAAGAGGTGGGGTAGGCTCTAGAGGAGGAAGAGGGGGTAGGAACAGAGGTAGAGGAAGGGTGAGTAATTAAGTTACAATTTTTTCATTACCTCACTATTTTCATACCATCTACTAACTATTAATTATCTTAATATTGCACAGATGCCACATGGTTTTGGTGTCATCACCACACAAGATGGTGAACTTATGGAAAATGTAAGTTCTTATAATGTTTAAATATTTTCATGATTACTGAATGGAAGGTTGAATCTAATTTTGTGATCTTATACATGCAGTTGCCAGGACAAAGGGGTGGAGCAAGACTTGTTGGTTCTAACACCAACCCTTGACGAAGATCAACTTGCCAAATCAAGGCTAATGACTAGTATTTTGTCTTCATTTTGGTGTATATCTACTTATGATTAGATTACTTAAGAACTTAAACTTAGGATCTATGATGTTAACTTGTAAAGAGAAACCATATTTTGCATTTTGCATCAACACAGTGTGTTGTTATGATGTTATCTCATTATTAAAGTTATGCGATGTACCTTTGAAGATTATTGTGCATCAACAAAATGGTAACCTGCTAAACAGGTTATAAAATGCATTAGTGCTTTAAATTTAAAATGAGCCTAAAGTTGGGAGTTTTAAATAATAATCAATAGTTGGGAGTTTTATATTTAAACCATGAATAGTTGGGAGTTTTTAAAGTAATTTTCCCTAATCTATAAGTTAAAACTTTGTCATGTGGGATCTTGTTTGATTTGTCTCAACACAAGGATTATCATATTTATTTTTTATAATTTTAATTAAGAACAATTAGTGAAATCAAGTGTTAAAATGTTGCATTGAAAGCGTATAAAAACTAAATGAAACTACTAGCTTGAATATGAGAGAGTATGATATTTTTTTTTATTTTTTTAAGATTGCTCTGCATATACATCTTGGATCTTTGTTGAAATTAATTGGTATACTTTTTTTTGTAAAGAACCTAACAAGTAACAATACATTGAAAAAAATGACATACGACATATGCAATAGAGTAATAATCGATCACATACATAAAAAAAAATTTAGTCAAATAAAATTTTACATAGAAAAAGTCATGATCATTATAAAGGACATTTAACACTGAAATCTTTCCTGATCTATCACATTATTGTTTTTCAAGAAGGTCTTAGATCTGGTGTGGCTTTGAAATAGCTATAAGTTTGATTCTATTGACTATATTAGCAAAATTGACACTCGTGGGCCATGATGACGTCATATACCTTTTTATCATCAAATTGATAACAAGGCTCCAAACTCTCACCATAAGAGACTTCAAGATACAATATATAGGTATATCGAATCAAATAAATAGATAGAATAACTCTATAATATACAGAAAATGATTTTTATTTAATAACAATAACAACAAAATCAAAAGATTAGGGCTTACAATGAACCATAAAAATGATAGTAGCCCCAAAATTAACCATAGAGATTAGGATCTTTTTGAGAAAAAAATAAGAGAGAAGAGATTTGGTTTTGTACTACTATACTTTATAACTACTATTCATCAAGTGATATTATTTAATTTTTATTTTTTAAATTATTGATAATGGAGGTGGCTTTGATCATCTTATAGCATACTCAATGGCATGCACACATAAGAGTGATGAAGTGTGCGCAAAGGAGTTTATAAAGATATGTTTTGGATCACTTGATGAAAGATCATTTGGGATGGCATGACATAACTTGATGAAGGTTATTTAGTGCAAAAGATAGCTGTTTTGGTGTATCTTGATCATGCAAGCCTCGAGGAGAACCTGCATAAGCAAGGTAGTAGTACACAAGAAGAACATAAGCATATGAACACCCGCTCGACCTAGTCGAGCGAGGTTCATCCCTTACTCTGTCGAATTTTTGTTTTGTTGCGGAAACGTTTGAGCTTCGATCAAGGTGAATAGTTGGGGATTGTTGGGGATTGTTCCTTTAGAATAATTGATGGATATTTTTCTAAAGTAAAAGTAGATTAAAATGGAATGAAATTCCTATTTTTTTCACTGTGTTTATCTCTTTCATCTATAATTTAATAAGTCATTCACAAATTCTATCAACATTGAATTTGAAATTTTTGAATACAAGTACAACAATTAAAATTTCAAAATTAACCTGGTTTCTAGAACAATATAACTTGAGAAGTTTATGATTTAACATCCTACAACGACTAAAGCACTGATGATTTTATTTTTCTTGAAGTTTTGTTTAATTTTTTTAGCAATTTACTCATGTTTTTCTCATTTTTGAAATTTTTTAAGCTAACTCATTCATAAATGGAGGTTAAAATGGAACCAGATTTACCCATATTAATTAGCAATCTAAAATTAAAATGGAATAATTTTTATAGCATACGATAATTTTCACAACATACAATAATTTTCTCACCATACATTATAACATTATCTACAACAACATTTGACGACATTCTCTAATAACTTCAATGACAAGGACCTAAAATATATAAAAAGATGGAGGATAAATCATATTAATTAGTGGAGGGAAGGTAATTGACAGTTTAAAATTAATAATTAGGAAAAATTAGACTAAAATTATAAATTTACCCCGTAAAAAGTAACTCTAACCTCTAAATATCAAAATAATTTTAAGTTAGAAATTCAAAACATACACTTAAATCAAAGTTAGAAACTTTAAAACTTAAAAACCTTTAAAATATGGAGGATGAATCACATTAGTCCGTGAATGGTAGGTAATTTACTGTTTAAAAATAATAACTAGGAAAGATTGGACTAAAATTATAAATTTAACCAGTAAAAAGAAAATAAAACCTTTAAATATCAAAATAAATAATTTAAGTTAGGAACTTTAAAACATACATTTAAATCAAAGTTAAATTTTTTTTTTGAAAGACAAAGTTAAAATCTTCTATAATTGAGTTTTTTGATACTAAAATCCATATCTGATTCCCCAAGTTGGAATCCGGCTGTATCCCATCCCATCTTCCGGTGAACCGAATAATTTTTTTTTAAGTAAATCGAATAACTATACCTTGACCTTAGTAGGACTGGTCTTTCCTTTTATTTTTATTCACTAAAATTAAGTTCAAGTATGAAGTAATCATTTTTTATTAAAATAGTCGAGTTCGATTCTGTTTAATCTCTCTCTCGTTCCTCACTGTACCAATTAAAAAAATAATTTAGTAGTATTTGTTTTCCAGGTAATTTCCACCCATTTTTTCTCTCTCATCCCATTCTCTCATTCTCTCTCCTCCCGGCATTTTCCCGGCGATCAAACTCCTTCTCGCCTGAAAATGAAATCGTGAGTTCTTTCAAATCCTAAATCCTGCATAGTGTTCCTCTCTGTTCGAGGGAAAACAAATCAACAATGTCTCGTCAAATGACTTCTGCTCATTTTCACAAATCCAAAACCCTCGACAACAAATATGTAAGAATAACTTCGCAATTAAGCTTCAATTTCGTTTTGTAAGGTTTTATTCATTTTTTCTTCGTTATATCTTGCTACATTTAATAAGGCTGGGATTATTTGCTGACTGAACTATTTTATCTTGATTTTGATGACACTAGTACAGTTTAGTTACTTCTTTTTAATCCGTGAGATGCGAATTCTTATTCTGGTTTGTAAGTTTTTAAAACATTAGTAAGTTAAGTTAATTTGCTTGGCATTTTGAGCTAGAATGTAAACTATTTTTCTTCTGAATGGTTCAAGTGTGTGTGTGTGTGTGTGTGTGTTTGGTGTTTTAGTTTTTGTGCTGTTTGTGTGTAAATCTTGTTTGAATTATATGTTAATGAGAATTGAGTTTGAGTTTTGCATTTGTAGTTCAGGAAGATGAGTAAAATTGCTTAGCACTTTGAACAAGACTCCAAGTTAAATTTGATGAATCTCATGTGTATAGGGTCTCATTGTCTTTTTTTTTTGCTTGTATGTCAATTGTTTGGTTTATGCGTTTAGGAGTATAAAGATGAGATTAAGTCATGTACTTTTCTCCATAAGAGGGAAATCTTCATCTTTTTTCATTCATTTTTTTTAGTTTACTCGCATTCTACCTCTTTTACAACTATATCAATTAGTTTATATACATCTCTATTTACCTATATTTCATTAGTCTAACATTTATTACTCCATTAAATATTTACACTCAATCCAAGCATGCCCTAAGGGTATTAAGACGGTGTATCTCTTTCACATATGTTGGTAAGTTTTGATAAAAGCTATTAAGTTCAAATAAGGCTAACTACTACATTAAGATGGTTCATATACAATGAAGCCTTTTTCATTTTCATTTATCTTAATGATGTAAGAAGACCTTATGATGTTTAGGTTTTAAATCAATAATCACTTGCTGTTTCTATGTTATACTGTGCTTTATTTTATAGATGTAGAGGCATGGCATCTCATAAGGTTTTATGTTTGGTTTAGGCCTTACTTCTATCTTACTTATTTTGAAACAAATATGGTTTAGTCACTATGAAAACTTCTTGAGTTTGATATGGAATGTTAAATTTCTTTTTAATTTTTTTTTTTTTTGTGATTTTTCACTTTATTGAAGGGTGAGTGTGTGCTAGTTTTTGATCATTAATTTGTTGACTTATCTATTGATTTGTTAATATTAATATTTATGATAGAAAATCTCTTGGAATTTTGCGCAGATGTTGGGAGATGAGATAGGGAAAGGAGCATACGGTCGAGTATACAAGGGCTTGGATTTGGAGAATGGAGATTTTGTGGCAATTAAACAGGTCTCATTGGAGAATATAGCTCAGGAGGATCTCAACATTATTATGGTCAGCTCATACTTCTGGCTTATTTACCTTACCCATCCCCCACCCCCCTTCTTTCTTTTTTTTTTTTTTTTTTTTTTTTTTTAACTTTTAATGGTAAAAAAGAGATCTCAACATTCTAGTACCCTTCATGACATAGCTGTTTATGCATATCATTCTTGTAGCTACTTCAAGTATCTAGTTAGCAAATTTAGCCAATTTGTCAAGTCGCATTGTGCAGTGTTTTATTTTGTCGAATTGCATAATATTATGGTCATGGAAGTATGGAATGCTACATGAGGGCACTTCTCTTTGCTCTTTGAATCCTCCCGTATGTCTTTTAAGATACTTTGTGTGGATTTGCTTAGATGTGCATTAGATTTATTTCATCAGCTAAGGCGATTAAAAGAGTGATTTTTTATGGTAGTAGAGACACTTAGAGTTTTCCATCATCTTGTTTCTTTTAACTTCTTGCATCAAAAGATTTATTTCATCATCTTACATATGTAGTTAAGCATCTAGCATTGCCAGATAAACGTTTTTCTTCACCACTTTTCATTAATACACCATCTTTACCCATATTTGATTGAGGTCACCATTATTTCTACATTTTTTACGGTGTATGAAATAGCTTAATATAAAGGCCACAAAAATCTAGGTTGGTTTTTGCCTAGGAAATGACCTAGGTGGCTTGTTAGATTGTATATATATATATATATATATATATATATATATATATATATATATATATATATATATATATATATATATATATATATATATATATATATATATATATATATATATATATAGGGGTAGGATCAAGTGAAAACACTTAAAGTGGTGAAAACTGAAAACCAGACAAAGGTATACATATTGTAGCAAAAGGGGTACATATTATCTTATAGGGTGTACATATTTTTTGTGAAGAAAAAGTTCATATTATTTACAAAACTGCCATCTGAATATGTATCCCTTTTAAGCATATATGTACCCCATTTAGCAAATGTCTAATTATTTACAAAACTGCCACTCAAATATGTACTCCATTTGAGCTTTTATGTACCCCTGTTTTCAGTTTTCACCATTTTAATTGGTTTTCACATGATCCAAACCCTATATATATATATATATATATATATATATATATATATATATATATATATATATATATATATATATATATATATATATATATATATATATATATATATATATATATATATATATATATATATATATATATATATATATATATATATATATATATATATATATATTTCCTTATAAATACTAATTAGTAATTAAAAAGCTGATGATACCCGTTTACCTGAAATGTAATTAAAAGTTCTGGATGATATATTTACTATTTGCATTTCTTGTATGTTTCTTTTTAATTGTTGAAATTTGTGGTTTCTCTGTTTGCTTATTATTGTTTTCCTTATATATATATATATATATATATATATATATATATATATATATATATATATATATATATATATATATATATATATATATATATATATATATATATATATATATATATATTTATATTTATATATTTCCTTATAAATACTAACTAGTAATTAAAACGCTGATGATACCCGTTTACCTGAAATGTAATTAAAAGTTCTGGATGATATATTTTCTATTTGCATTTCTTGTATGTTTCTTTTTAATTGTTGAAATTTGTGGTTTCTCTATTTGCTTATTATTGTTTTCTCTTAGTTATGTTGTGGTTTGTTTCCTATTTTATAAAGAGGGTTGTTTGGACTTTTAGCTCTTGATATTTTTGAAATTTACTTACATCTGGCTTGTCTGTCTTTGTATGGTTTGCTGGGCACGTGGAATGCATATCACCAGCAAGAAATTGATCTTCTGAAGGTATATTTTTTATTTCATAGAGCAGGAGTTCTTTTGAGCTATTGGCATTCGTTATTTCACCTTTTTCTTGCAAGGATTTGCTATAGAACATAAGTTGATTACAAGTTCTTTTGTATCACTGGTGAGATCTTTTTTTGCTTGCCAAAGGCAATGCATTCTAAATTGGTTGGCTGTGTCTACCTCAGCCACGACAAGATAATAGATTTTTGTGGCCTTACCCCTGCAACTTGTTATCTTTTATAAGCTAGTGCTTCTCCTTTCTTAACTATTGTTGATATGTAGACAAGTGCGTCGTCTGCATCATATCTGTATTTCCTGAAGTATATTGTTTATCTTGCAGAACCTTAATCACAAAAATATTGTAAAATATCTTGGATCCCTAAAGACAAAGAGTCATCTTCATATTATACTTGAGTAAGTAATACTCCCTCTTATTCACCCTACTTGCCCCATTTATTTTTTGGCACTAGTCACTTATCACTATTAATTTGTATTTTACTCTTAATTTATTAGTTAAAACATAGTCATGTGAGATCTTGTTTGATTTCTCTCAATACAAGGATTATTAATATCAACTTTTTATATTTTTTAATTATGAATAATTTGAAATATTAAGGGTTAAAATGTTGCCTCGGCAAGTGTGAAATACTAAATGAGACTAGTAGCATGAGTAGGAGGGAGTATTGATTTGAGCTTTATGGACAGGATGGATGTGCATTTGTAAACAACTAATGTTTACTTATTATAATTGTTTTCACAGATATGTGGAGAATGGATCACTTGCAAATATAATTAAGCCAAACAAGTTTGGGCCGTTTCCCGAACAACTAGTTGCTCATTACATTGCTCAGGTATGCTTCTAATTATTCGTTTAGGTTTTGACCTGCTTGAAGTTTGCTTGTGCTCATGGATGTATTTTTCTAATTAGGTTTTAGAAGGCCTTGTTTATCTCCACGAACAAGGAGTTATTCATCGTGACATCAAGGGTGCCAATATATTAACAACTAAAGAGGTACAATCATTTGTATTTCAATTGATTGTGGCAAACATATTTTGTCTTAAATGTAAGATTGTTGTTTGGTTCCCATATAGGCATGATTTATACGGGCTTTTGGAACTATTCCTTGGCTTAAATTTCCTCCTATTTTGTCTTTGCTAAGGCAAATAGTAACTTAAGTTCACGATTTATCTAAGTTATACTAATTTTGAGAAGTTATTTTTTCCCCTCTTTGATTTTTCTTATGCTCTTGATCCTTTACATGTGGATTTCATAAGATGGAAATGAGCTTTGAAATCAATTATGTTGATGAGCCTTAAGTTCCCCGGTTCTGTGATCCTGGGTTTCTTTGTTGTCTGTTATATTATAATTCCTCCATTTCAGATTACTAGCAATATTTTGAGTCTTTTTGGTCAAAGAGTTAAAATGTTGAGAGTATTCTAAAATGGAGGAAGTATGAAATATGGTTTTTCTATTGTTCTTTTACATTCTTTAGCTTGTTTGGTTTTGGCTAGATGGTTGAGAGAGGAAGACAAGATTATGAATTGTTGGTTGTGGTTTTGTGTTAGGAGAACACAATACTTTTTTTCAGGCAAGGAAGTTTTGGTATACAAAATATGTATTCTGTAATGGCATGAGGTCAGAGTTGAACACTAAAATATGATCTGGATTCAATTAAGGCTTTATGGAAGTTAGAGGTTCCTCCTGAATTTGTAATAGAGTAGGGGATACTTTCCTAGACAAGATGCGCAAAGCAGTGCAGGGACCAGGATGCACTGTTGAATAACAAATTATTTTCCTTTGCCACCTATCAAAAGCCCCATGATTTGGAGTGTTCAGTTCATTATTTTCACTTGAGTTTTTGATTTTGTTATATTTTCTTTATATACCTAGACTGCCAAGATTAGTAACTACACTACAGAGAATTGAAAGGTTAGAACTTGAAGAAGCTTAGAAGAGGAAGACATAAACTAAGATGAACTTGAATTGAGACTAGTAAGAGTGAATAATGACATAAAGAAATGAGATTTCTTGTAGCATATGACACTAGATTGAAATGAACGGAGCTGGAGAATATATGTTGATGATCAAAAATGATTTTCTTGGTTAATGATACATATTAAAGATAGTCTAACAAAGTATAATCTTTGTCATCAACAATCTCTCATCGGATTTGTTTCGGTTCATTTCACTAGCCCTATATTGTTGTGATAAAGGCTTTGATATCGTTTTGATTTTGTGATTGTAAAAGTTATTGGTCATTAGATTAACATGTTGGTGAGCCTAAGCATTGTAGTCTTCATTTTTTTTGAAAACTTAATTTTCTTCATATGGTTTCTTAACTTTATGGGTTTGAGTTGCTAGTTAGATCAAATATTTGGTTGTCCCTGGGATATCATATGACATCAACTAGGTACTTAAAACCAAGGGCGTAAAAGTTATCCACCATAGTTTATCTTGTCCATCATCTGCTACTATGAAGGAAATCCCATGGTTTTGAGAAAATTAAGTTACTATGGTTATTGGTTATCACTTGAACAGTTAAAGTAATATCAATTACATGAGGTTTTTTTATTTCCCCTATTTCAGGATGAATATGATGGTAGTTATTTCATTGCCGTCATCCTGATTTGCTGTACTCATGACTTCTTGTGGATGCTTTATGCAGATTGATTCCATTATATTATTGTTTATCTTTCAGGGATTAGTCAAACTTGCCGATTTTGGGGTGGCTACTAAGCTAACAGAGGCAGATGTCAATACTCATTCCGTTGTAGGAACTCCATACTGGATGGCTCCTGAGGTACTATTTTAATTTTTCTTGTTCACTGCAACACAGATACAATTAATTTTTTTTTTGTCCAATATTCTGGATTGTGCTATTATGTAACCAAACTTGTTGCAATGTGAGTATTAACAGAGGGAGAGAGGGAGAGGGAGAGGGAGAGGGAGAGTGTTATCCTTGGCCCATAACGACTTAAGATTTTATATAAGTTTTATATGTTTTTGTGTAAGATGTTTATGTTGCATTATCTTTTGAGTTGCTTTGATCTTAAGGTTCTAGCACTGTTCAGGTGATTGAAATGTCAGGAGTTTGTGCCGCATCAGACATATGGAGTGTTGGATGTACAGTGATTGAACTTCTCACATGTGTACCTCCTTACTATGACCTGCAACCTATGCCTGCTCTCTTCCGTATAGTTCAGGTCTGGTGTTCTTTTTCTCTTAATTATCTTTTAGATCCATATTAATTGTTAATGCATTCTTTAAATTGTGACAAAGAACCTTTCTCTTGCCATTATTTTAGCTTGAAGGATTGGTTCATTACAACCACTCACATGTGAAGAACCTTCCCCTGGAATTCACATAACTTTTCATAATCCTGTCTTTTGGTAGGGGCTATTAAGTCCATTTATGTTATCATAAGGAAGACGTATAAATTTTGGTTTTGATTTTCAAGTGAACACCATCAATTCATCCTACGAATCTCATAAGATACCTTCACAACTATGGTAGATGGATGAAAAAAATTGGATTTGAGCTCCAACCAAATCTTTCTCCCTTTGATTGATGCTGAGCTTCTGAAGCTGTAATTTGATTTCATGCTTCGTTAAATAACACAAATATAATCTCACTACATGATCATAGTTGGCATTAAATATAGCTTCATATCTGTTCATACTTCATTTGCATTGCCATTGTACATGTTCATTCATTGGTCAACCATCTGCGCATCAGAAATACCTTGATTCATTGATAATGATTTGGCTTGCCATTGCTCAAAGCTTCTTCATCTTAATTTCAGGATGAGCATCCTCCAATACCTGATGGTCTATCTGCAGATATGGCTGATTTTTTGCGGCTGTGTTTTAAGAAGGTAAACGGTCATAGAACTTTTGGTTTTTGGTCTTAGAAATGGCTTACATTTGACTTGATATACTTTAATTGAGGATTTTAGCATAAGTTATATGTTTTTATTAGTAAATAAAATTAATGAGTATTAACGCGAATTATAGACAATGCGGTCTGAATTTTTGAGCTTATAGTTGCATTTTTTTTGAGCTTATTAGTGATTAAAGTTAATGTGTGGAAGGCATAGAAAAAAGACATGGTTGTAGATGCGTTTATGGAAATAGTCGCAACACCACAGAAAATGGTTATAATCGAGTAATAACGCGAATTATAGACAGTGCGGTTTGAAAATAAAAAATATCACATAAGCAGAATTTTGAGCTTATAGTTACATTTTTTCATAACATGATATGTTATTATTATGTTAGTACTAGTATAGAAACTCGTGAATTTCCCCTTTTTTTCATAACAATGTATCAATATATATATATATATATATATATATATATATATATATATATATATATATATATATATATATATATATATATATATATATATATATATATATATATATATATATATATATATATATATATATATATATATATATATATATATATATATATATATATATATATATATATAGGGGTAGGATCAAGTGAAAACAATTAAAGTGGTGAAAACTGAAAACCAGACAGAGGTATACATATTGAAGAAAAA